>OZ005759.1:2008999-2104473 GCA_963930825.1 Silvanus unidentatus | reverse complement strand
TCTAATGGAACTGTATCATAATAGGATTCATTCTGTGGAACAGCTTTTGGAGGGCTTTTGGGTGTTGGAATCGGTGGCGGTGCTTGCTTTGGTGGTCGTTTCTTTCGTGTTTGTCTCCTGGAACCAGCCGATTCGGAAGCTGGTTTTGGAGATAAAGCGCGACCTGAGATAGATCCGTCACTTGGAGGTAAAGATCTCGTTGGAGATCTAATTCTTTTACGAGTATTATTTGAGTTTTTCGGCGCATCAGTTTGTGGTGCGTTACGTTGTCCCTCTAAAACTGGAACATCTTCGAGCCATTTTCGAATACTGCGTTGTTTACTTTCACTGGTATTCGTGGAGCAATTTTGACAGGCTGCAAGACTGGGAAATTCAGGCAATTTTCCATAAAGGGAGTTTATGTCTTGTGGCTCACAGCCTGGGCATCCTGTACAAGTCTTACGACGACTATTTTCCCGCTTCAAACTGATTATACTGCTCCGACGACTTGCTGGTTTCGAAAAGTCATACAGAGGATCTAACGTGTAATGATGATCTTCTTCTGGAATCTCATTGAGACTAGGAATAAACCGTTTACTGGCCATTTTCTGTTTTGCTATTGCAATGACTTCTCGTATTTTTGCTAGAAATTCTAAAGCTGCTGGAGGTGGAGACATCAGTAATTGTGGCTCGAAGTACGCTGGATTGAAATACAATTTTTTCCGGACAGTACCCGAAGAGATCATTTTCAGACTGTCTGGTCTATCTTCCCGCCCCTCTAAGGTCTCGATTATAGAGACGTTTTCTTCTGGTAATCGCTCAATTGTCGCGGAGTCTTGTAGACTATGCTCCAACAGAGCCAATGAACTATGATCGTATTTGGATTTTTGTTGCGAATGAATCAATGCTGAAGTGATTTGCATGTTTCTCTTTCTATTGTCGTGCTGTTGTATTATATCTGGAGCAGCATCTGTATCTGAACTGTTTGTATCACTGTACAAATTGTCAGGTGGTGGAAAATGTGCTGAGATCGACAATAAAGGATTGTTTTTAATAATGCCCTCTTCGGCAGCTGTTAGACTTTTATTGTCCATACAGTTCTTTTTCGCGTTAGATGAATTGCGCTTTTTCAAATGTAAATAAAAGAATACAGAAGCGACGTATATTAATCCTAGTAAAATTGAGCAGATTCCAATCGCAATGTATTCAGATATACTCAAATGTTCATTGTTGGAGTTGTTTAAAGAAGAATGGGCATCTGGCAGGAACGCCACTTCACTTACATCTATAAATAGTGTTTAGTTTGTACATTCTTATAATAGAACTTAATATGAATAGTTTCACTTACTTGTGGGATACTTTGTTGGAGTTCCAACAATGCGGAAAGCGACACATGGAGAAAATAGCGTTGGAACAGTGGATTCGACTTTGTCGTCTGCCAATTCTCGGCACATTAGATAGACCATAACCAGACGACCAGCCATTCTGGTACGTAGTTCCGGCTCTCCAACCCACTAGAAAAAATCGCAATTTATGAAAATGATATTTACTTTACAGCGTGTTTTTAAGAGGTACCTGCAGAAAAGTGCGACCCTCATCGCGGAAAAGACGAAAGGGAACGTCGGTGTCGAGGGGGTTTCGCAAATCCACCCAGCCACTATCCGTCAAGAATTTCGCTCCAGAGACAGCACACACGGGGGTTTGTATTCCTAAGGTAACATTTTCTTTAGTCACGTTTAAAAACAAGACTGCTAATTATTGCCGTGAATATAAATAAGTTTTCTTTGATGTTAATCAAGTAAAATAAGTAAGGTAATAAGAGTTTCTAGTATGTCTCAAAGGAAATCCCCTTATTTGACGAGCATGAAAGACAAAGGTATCCGACCGAAAAAAACTTAACCGACCATATCGAAAGAAATTTCCTAGGATTAACTTAATAATGCCATCGCAGACAATATAATTAACATTTTATCCTAATGTGAAAATTGGCTATCTTTAATAGACCGTATCGTCGCATAGTGAGAATAATAAATAAACAATTACATGCCACATGTTTTTTTGTACCTACTGACAAAACAGTTAAAACGAAGCTGGTTTGTACAACTTTTTTTCCGTAAAGTGTTTATATTATATTATTAAATAAATAAACACGCGGATAATGTAAAATGCTGACACTCATATTACCCATAACGGCATTCTAGTGCATTATGAAACATTTTACTCGATATATTTTTCTAATTAATTATTAGGGGCGTATCTCTTACTATGAATTAAATATGTTTCAATAATATGTTCTTTACGATGTCAAACACTCTGAAAGTTGTTGAAAAGTAAAATGTTTTTCAAGTACAACCTGAAGAACACTTGTTAGCCCTCTAGCATGCAAAGTTTATTGGACGTGCACGCTTAAAATTGCATATAGCGTCTTCATGCTGTTTTATAAAGATATCGAGTAACCGTTTCATGCAAATTAGCTGCAGCACAAAATGTCAGTTCCATCAGAAGGAAATGATTAGATTTAAGTTGTAGTTGTTGGGCACGTGGACTGCTTGCTAAATTAAGTTAATTATGCTGCCTATTACAATATGACCACCTCTAAATATCTATGTTGTAATAAATTGATCATAAAATCTCTAAATTTCAGTTCAATAAACGTTTGATTAGCAAAGTGCCACTGATTTGCACTTCAGACATAGTATAATGTGTATGATTTAGTGGTAGCAGGCATACCGTCTGTTATAAATCCATATGATAACATCCAATTTAAAAATATAATAAATGTAATAAAATTGTACGTATGGATTTATATCTATCTATAGCAGCGTTGACCGGATGTACGGCTTGCTGAAAATTATGAATTGTTAAATTTATTCATTTTGTTAGAGGTATTTATTAGATGGTACTTGATTAGATTTATTGTAGCGGGGCCGCCCGTTACAGTTTTATGAATAATTGCTTGACTCGCACTTGTATGACGGTTCATGCGGAAATAATTCAGAAATAGCTCTTAGTTAGTTGTTAAAGAGAAATGTATGTTTGAGGAGAGAGTATTCTTTTATATCAAAACACAAAACCTGTTGGTAATGTGATGGACGACACTTGAAAGACTTTTATAATGGAAATATTTGAATGTTTGCAAAACGCTTGAATATAAAATTATCTACTTGAATTGCAAAATTGACTGTTAGTGTTACCTGAAAAGCTAATTTCTTTGCTGGGATGGATGATTTGACCCTTCAATGGTAGAAAAACGAAGGGAATCTGCTGGGACGTAGAGCCGCCGATAAACGGAGCCAGAACGCATTCTGCAACATAAATGAAAGTAAACTAAAAGTGCAATCATTCACTTTTACATTATGCACTAATAATGACTTGAATATAAATTAATACGAAGATTCAGTGATTGGAATATCTATGTAAATTGTTACAGTGGAGTGGAAGAATTATAGGGGGAACTTACTTTTAATAATATTCTACATGAAAAACATAAAAAATTATGTACAATATTTTACTGTTAATTTTATAGTTGTTTTAATAAACAGAGCAAAGCAAATAACGCAATTAAGCTACAGAAGGTGATGGTTTTAATTTGCTATTAAAATTAACGCGAAAATAAGATTTATTAATGGGTCGTATTTCTATTTGGAATGCACAGTCGATTTTATTGAGATGTGGAGACGGATGAACGTGATGAACCTGACCTGCCTTACAGAAAACGACCTTCTTGCAACGACCTCCACGATGGATGCAGCAGGACACCCACATAAATAACGTTTTCAATTAAGCAGCTTTTGAAAGTCGTTTTTACTTTTTTTATTGCTAATTTACTTAGAAATTGCTTACATTTATAATAAAATTGACAAAGTAAGAAATCCATAAATTTTGAAAATTGTTGCATAGGTGATTTATGTAATAACAAGAAGAACGCATATTTTAATGATTTCAAACAGGAAACGTATAGAAATTGTAAAACTCTCTATATTAATAATTTAATTATTAAATTCTAATACATACTTATTTTCACTTTTTTGGTGGTCATTTCGGATTAAATGATGGAAAGCTCTCATTAAATGATTTTTAAACAGTAAATTTCATGTTAAAAAGGTATACCTACTACAATAATAATAAATGGTTTATAGTTGTAAAAAAACCGTTTACAATATCCAGACGGTGTTCGTATGGAAGTAAGATTTTTAATAATTTCCCATGGAATTAAAAACCTGAATGGTTGTTAATGCATGCTGATTTTTGGTGAAATTGAAAAATATATTTGTAGGTATTCAAATCTCCAAGAATGCACACTATACAGCGATTCGTTTTATATTTTCCGACTTGCAATAATAAAAATTTCTCTTTCAAATCCATCAACTGATTCAATGATAATTACTTATTTACAACGTTAAAAACTAGCTCATTATTCACATAAAAAGTGTATTGTATTTAAATTAAAATAGATAGCTATATTTAATTATTTGTATATCTTACTGGGAATAACAGTAAAGAAAGTATATAAATTATAATCTATTGACTTATTTCTAATATATTGCTATTGTTTAAAAGGTAATTATAATAGAGTGAAAACAATTTTTAAAAATGGTATTATTATCAAACGGACAAACAGTTAAATGCAGCCACTTTTATGTTTGTAAATATCCTTAGAACTATTATACATCCTCACACAAAATAAATAACAACATATGTTTAATTTATATTCTCTATTCTTTCATATTTACTCAACGGTCTTTAGAAAATCGTGTGGCAGTAAATCAAAATTGTGTTTTATTGTAACCGTATATTACCACACACTTTATCTTATAAATGCAACAATAATTAATTTTAATTATGGAATAGCACTATCTGTTATTTAAAAAAAATTATCAATCATTTTTTTGAGAATCGACCGCCGTGATTCAGATTAAAAGAGACTGATTTTGATTGATTTTTTCATGTGCTAAATTAAAAAAAGCGTAGCTCGTGTATAACCCCAGCACACACGTGTTAATTAAACACGCAAAATTGATACGAATTTTACGACCCTATATAATGGGACCATAATAACTGTACCAACAAAAAAGTTAATCCTTTTTGGGTCTTTTTTCTGGTCAATTAAATGGTTCAAGTGAAACCGATAAAAGATCGTAAAATTGGAAAATATAAGACCATAAAATGACAACCATATCATACTCGTATGTTAAATACAGTATCAGTGGTAGAAATATAAAGAAATCATGTAAAAATCTCTGAAAGGTATTAAAAATGCTATCACCGTTGCCCAACAACCCATCGACCATATGCTGTTTCATCTGCTGTTGGGTGATGTGTGCGAGGAATCTCACTGGACCGTGTGGTAGTTAGTTGTTCATCAAGCCTATTAATAATTTATTTTGATTTGTTTTTTTTCTGTGTTCATTGGGACCCCATCTCACATCTGTCATACCCGTTATTATAGTAATATTTGTAACCAGTTCGATGAACCAACGTGGTTCTTGTATTTTCCAAATACACAATAGAAAAATCTCCTTTTTCCACTCATAAGTGTATTATGAAATTAATTGTTTAACAATTGCAACAATGCGAGCTTTTGCATTAGGCAGCAGACTCAAATATGTAGTCACATTCAGTGATTCTCAATGGTAATAAACAAAGAGCAAAACGTGATCAGAATCATATAGAAAACTACGTGATGACAAGGAATTTGTAATAGTTTTGTTTATGTTTACTTCAGTGTCATTGGAATTTGGTTCATTTTTTCACTAGTTATTTGTTAATACCTGTGTGTATTAATTTATGTAGGAATTCTACATTTTATTGGTATACACAATCTCGATTTCACTCATACAATTGGAATTTATTTTTATATATGTTTATTCATAATTTTAGTTGAAATATGTTTGAAATATGGTAGATATATTGAAATCATTTTTGGATAGTTATAGTTAAATTATACCGAAGATTCCTTCACAAAAAGTCTAGAAAGTTCTGAATAGTTTATAATCAAATTTCAAATTAATAATTAATTACTAAAATTGGAGGAATTTTATTGCAAACACAAACGAAGATTAATTTGAGGTAAAAGCATGTAATATCCGTTATATTTACCTCTCGCTGGTATGTGTCATTTTGTGTTGAAAAATTTGATGAAAAAACTAACAACGAAATGCAAATGAAGCTCAAATAATTTACGAACGTATGTGTACAAATGGATTTGTAATTTGTAATTAATGTCAGCCGACGCGGTGGTCCGTCAAGGAGAAATATTTAATGTAGTGCGAAGTTTTAACAGTAATCATCTTATAATTGTTTATATAGACTGTTAAACAAAGTAATTCGCCTCCGACAATTTAATAAATCACCTACTCGTATTTGCGTTTCAGACACCTGTAAAGAGTCTTCTTGTAACAAGTGAATTAACAACTGGAATATCAATCTTATGATGATTACGGAAAGCTGTACATTGACGTGTCGGAAAACAAACGATTTTGCAACTTGAAAAAGCACACAATTAAAATGCGGCAATAATTCTTAAGATCCATATGGGAGACGTTTAAAAAAAACTATTAATTTTCCATCGGGAAATGGTGGCCAGTATTACTGTTAACGAATAGTCAGTTGTGAATCGTTTAAAAGAATTGACGTGGAATGTGACTGAAAACCAGCAATAACATAGAAATTTATAGGATGTACGAAGCTTGGTTTCCTGTCTATATATGGTACATGGTACTTTTTCTATCCAATGTTTCGTTAACAATAAATACGAGATTTACAAAAGCGCAAAACTATTTTTATGGTAATTGTAAACTTCTTTATATGTCGCATTGTGTATTTTATTCAGTTGGAAGATAACGTGTAAAAATGAGACGCATAATAACTTATTATTTACCTTATGTATATTCGAGTTTAGGCTTCGGTATAAGTACCACCTAAAACTAGTTCCAATTCCACTTGATTAAAAAACGAATTAAATAAATAACTAGATGTTTCAGTAGTAATTTGTGAAGCGTGCCATCTGGCATTACTCTCTCGGATATTATTAATTAATTATCGGAATTTGCATAATGTTTTGCTCACGGTGACATTTCGAATTAGTTTATTTAAATGCACCTTTGCCATAATTATTATTTATATAGATTCGTATCGTTTCTCACGGCTTTTAAACGGAGACCGATTCGTAGAAATCAATTTTTATTACATATTACATTTAAATATGAAAATTTACTTATAAGATTAACTTGTACATTTTATTATGTAAACAATTTTATGATAGAGATTAATAAAACGGTTAATGTTCTTCTGATTTTTTTTTACTCATCTATCTTCAAATCTACTACTCACAACTCAACTTTCAAGTACCTACCTAGTCCTCTATTTTCTAATTATTTACAGGTAAATTGTAGGAATGGTACCGGTTCATATTGTAAAGCTCTTGAAACTGCTCAATTATTAAAGTTCACGAAGTTGATTCAATGGAAATGGGAATCGTGAACCTTTTGTTGCGGACAATATAATTGTCTGTAAGAAAAGCTTATGTTCGATTCAATTTACTTGTTCTTAATGCCTCAAAATGGGTACCATATGAATTATATTAAGGATTTACATTAATTACTGCCGTAATTACGTTTTAAAGATCCTCAAAAGCGACTCTGGAAATGTTTCTCTGTCTCGTTTGCTGTACGAAAAAAAATTTCCCACATACTCGTGTATGCGTGTTATTTAAATTAATAACTTAAATTATGCTGTTGACAATGTAATACACATTGTACCGCATGTATGATCATTTTATCGGTGGCGAGAATCGCATTGCAGATTATTGCCTACAAAATGCATAATAATAGTGTTGGAATAAATTTGCAATATGTCATTAGAGCAGAAGATGTATTATACACTGAACATGTAATATCGATTGGATTCGTTTTGAAGTCTTCATAACTCTTTCTATTGTATAATTACTCGAGATTGTATAAAAAATAAGACAGCAGTAATTACAATAATAATTACACTGTGGGTATGTTCAAAAAAATGCGGAATATAACAGTTTCAAAAGAAATGTAAATTGTATGAGATTTGATTTAGCATCTTCAGCTGTAAATGTTAGATAGATGTAAATAAATTGTTATAGAAAATTTATACAAGTATAGGATCATATTGCATTTTGTGAGAAAAGAAAGAATAAATTTTATTTTAACATTATTCACTAGATGTTTTTGTGCACTGTTAATATGCACTTGGAAAGTGTGTAGAGAAGATATTAAAATTCTATAAAAGGACAACAGAAGTGTTCACGCTACTTTTGTTGTCGCTTAAAAAAAGGAGTCTCAGTACAAGTTGGAGGGATGGAAGTAGGACAAATTGTGTGTTGATCGAATTATAAATTAATAAATGAGAAAAAGACTTTCACACATCGATCGTTAAATGATCATCAAGAAATAAAAAAGGAGATTATTGATGATTTTTCTCGTATAGAAAGTTATACATTTGGGTAATTACGTAAAAGAAAAATGTATGCGGCACTTTTCACAAGTATCGCACGTACATCGAACAGTTTTACCATGACGATAGATAAACTAATTTTATTGAAGAGGAACGTTATTCGTACAATACATTCCACTGACGATTTGCAATGGTTGCAATGCAACAAATATTTTCAAGGTGTTTTATATGTTAAATAATAGGTCCCCACAAGACAATAACCGTTCCATACCACCACACAAAATTATATCATTTTATTGTGTTAAAATTCTCCATTATAATGCTAAAATATCATGTATCTAACAATACAAATCCCATCATGTATAAATTTATTCTAATTTTCTACTTGAACAAATATTAAGTCAAACGTTATTCGAAATTTGTGGCATTTCCATACAAATTTAAACAATTTAATAATGGGTAGTTTATTCGTTCGACCGCCTCCTTCTTGCCGTATCACTTTTGTTAAAACAGATCCAATGTTCGTGTAAAATAACCTAATGAGGTCCAATGAACTGTGCGGTTTCTATTATTTTTTTTACAGAATTTTCAGCCGCACTCCATTTCTATACGATCTTCTTTACACATTTTTCCAGCTCTTCAGCCTCATCATCGTCTCGTTTTAGAAATAAAAGAATGTTGCAGGTGCGTGACACCAGACTGTAATCACTTCTAATAAATGTGTATCGATTGCCATTTTCAGTGAGGCGATCATTTATTATAAGTCACAACAGTGCTGAGATGTAATATCGCGCAATTATTGTATGAAATTCGCAGAAAAGAATACTATTTAAATGGCCAAACATGTCATCTAAACTTGGAACGTTACATCTCAGTTTCTTCAGTGTACAATACCGGAAATATCATAAATCTACTATACTTATTTTATTTGATATTCTAGGCACTTAACTACGACCACTACTATCGCTAGTATTTCAAGAATGATGATCGATTTCATTGAAGTGCACTGAACACTTTTAATTTACGATTGATTGTTTGCAGCAAGTACCTACTCGTATCAACTGTAAGTTGTTTGTGAGCCAAATTAATAGGTAATTTAACGAAATTGTGCGCTTAATTAAAGTTTGTTAACGATTTGATGCTTTGTTTTTAGACAACCCCAATTGAATGTTGAATTTAATCAAATTATGTCAATAACAAATCAAATGATTTAAAGAGAGCAACTGTTCTCAAATACACCCAGCTACAAGGTACAGGTGGTCAATTTATTATAGACCGCTAGATAAGATAACAATTTACAACATTTAATACATGAGATGCCAATACATTTATAAATTGATATGAACATAAATATCGAATATGTCGGAATGGTGGAGGAAGTTGATTAGTAGAATCGCAGTATGTTGTAACTTGTAACAGTAGAATTCTATTTCAAATTATTCGTTTCCCTTATACAAATTGCAAGGCAGTTTCAATTTATTCAAAGAAAATGAACTGATGCTTTCTATTTAGGTGGGTATTTTAATTAAATATATTTCTGCAAAAAATCGTAAAAGATTGAAGAGAGTTGTATAGAAGAGTTTTACAGGTACACTTAAATAAAAGCAACCCGTTAATTTTGTATTTATCTAAAAATGTTCGCGTGCGTTATTCGTTTCGAGTGAAATAAAATAATTATTATAAAGTAAAGTAAAGCTATTTCGAAGTAGGTTCTTATAGGAAGTGGTTTACAATTATAATTCAATGGAAAACATTTAATTAAAAATTATTTATGTACATTTCGAATATACCAGTATTCCATGTTTAATAAACTTTTTCTCTACCCATCTTTAATATTAATAAAACATTCGATGTGAATTTACAAACAATCACATTCAATAAAACAGCAATTAGAAATTTTTTTATACAATCGTAGAGACTTAGGTTGGAAAATATATTAATGGCAATGTTAGATTATGCTGAAAGCAACTAGCAATAAGTATCAATTCTGAGTGGAAAAAAGTTGCAAAGTGATGAGGGGGCCATTAAATTAAACGACAACTTTCCGTATATACGGTCTAAATTATTCGTTGAAAACAATTAAAGGTCAGATCGATAGATACCACCAGCTTGTAACTGTACTCCTTTTCGTATTTTCAATGTCGTATAAAATTGAAATTTCTAGAAATAAATTTGCGGCGTTTTTTCTTCTACCTGTGCATGTAAGACAATAAATAGTCATCCTACGTGCGCACAACAAATGTGATAAACAAGAGAAGCGTTTCTATTTGGTAAAAGAGTGGATGTTGCTGTTGTCTGAGTTGGTATTGTACAAACTACATATTCAGTATCAATTGGAAAAACGGTTGTTGGCAACAAAACTCCTCTCGCGCGATCATTAATGTAAACCACAAGAAATCTGCATCAATAGGATGCAATGCATTGTTTATAATGTACATTGAGGCCTTTGATTGCTTCTTCTTCCGCGGACGTCTCTATTTTAATAAATCTATGCAAACGTACAAATGCTAATTGAAGTGTACTTAATAGAAATTCTTCGATCAGTCTACAACATTTTAATAATTTTCTTGTTTTGAAAAAAATCACCCTTTCATGGCAGTCCTTTTAGTTTTTTTTTCTTTAAGGAAGTGTTTTCTTTGTATCGATTTAAGAGTGGATGCTACATGCAGAAAATTATTTTTTCTGACAATTAAATAAGTGGAACTTTGTTTAGTTATAATACTTGTCTCCAATTTCCCATAACATGTTTGTTAATCTAACAATTAATGTTATGAATTGCAACGAAATGCAAACACATCACCATCAGATTATGACAGTGATTACTATTATTACGTGTTTGAGATTCATGCATTCTCACACATATGAGTATAATAAACCCATCATTTTATACATTGTTCTTATCTGCAATGCTATATAATGGAGTGAAATTGAATAGATATGTGGAGATGAAATCAAAGTCTGTCATCCCGTTTTATTAGCTGGTTCACGTGTTAATAATGTAATATTCTGAAATGCTCGCAGTAGTAATATCTGTCAATTATTTCTGACTTCTTCATACTGTTATTGACTTAATTAGTTTTATATCTGACAGTAGAATAATATTGAAAATTGGAGAAAAAACGTCACTAATGATTTCTTTGTACTAAATAGTGCACAATTTTAATAAGAATGGAGCTTTTCTGTCCGAATACTTTCTATATGCGCCTCTTTTCTCCAATGTTTACATGAACTGTACAATGGTTTTCCATCCAAGTTCAAATTGTTCGGTCAAAGTGATCATTCACTTTATAACTAATTCATTTAAAAGTTTGTCCTCTCTAAAGAAAGTCTCAACACTTTTTAAACAAATACCACATTAAATCAAATGTAAATAGGAAAATTTCCATATCATTTGCCGAGCCCACAGACACAGCTTTTCAATTAAATTATATAAATTCGTAGCTAATTTGGAAAATGTCCACTTGGACGTAGGTATATATATGGAAAACTGAACGTGTGTGATTTTCCATATTTTAACACTTAATTTATTTTAACTGACTATACTTAATGACACTTTAAAGCTTTAGACAAATCATTAAATGGTTCATTTGGAATGCACGAATTGTTCATTAATTCCAATTTATTTGCAATTGCAATGGAATGATTTTATACAGACTTCCGTATACAGTATAATATTTAACGACATTTGTTTGTTTCTCTATGCACTGTGCCGAAATGACTTATTATATACCAAATAAATATTTAAAAGATAATTGCCTTAATTTTATGTCTTTTATCATCAAATACCATTTATAAAGCAAGAATAAATTTTGCTGGAATTCTCTCCACTTACCATGGATGTCATCTACACAGATTCGAAGATCTTCTCGAAAGGCCGGCAAATGTTGGTGACATCGACATGTGCATAATTCCTGACTTGATATTGCTGATGCGGTACCACTGCTGATACCGACACAAGTGTCTTCTGTGCATTCTTTTCCATCTGGAACCAAAAACACCGTTCTAAATTACCAATAAGTAAGCGCATTAAGTTTTACAGTAAAACACACCATAGAGTTGTAACTTTCTTGTTCTTGCAAACCGTAAAATCGATCGTAAATTCCGATTTCATTAGTCGATTTAATAATAAAGTAATTGCGTTCGTTTGATGAAAATTGACAGATAAACAGATCAATTTAGATGTGAAATTAGAGCAATTTAATTCGGAAAAGTGTAATCGGAATCATTGATTCACATTATAGCAGTAGGTAAATATTTTGATGAAAACACTCGCTTCAAGAACACGTTTAGAATTTAATTAACTAACAATAAAGAATCACGTTTCAATGTTTAGTTTAACAGATAGTTAAATAAGTAAAGAGAGTTTTTTGTCGAATCGAGTACTATTCATTTCATAGCATTTTGCCGCATGATTAGATTTAAATAACGTACCATACAGGTGCACTAAACACATAAATGTATCTAAATTAACAATATTATATAGAAATATTTTATATTAGATAAGTATAGGTAGTTGAGTTGACTGGGAATATAATTTGTTATCCGTGCGTATAACGTATAATGTAAGTGTAAAAGTAAGTAACGGAAGTGATTGCACACAAATACATACATTATATAGAGAACATTGTAATTAACGAAGGTCATAAATTTGTGAGTAATTTTCGATATATCTTAAGAATAAGCTCGTAATAATGTAAATGTAGTTGATAATGAAGTAACTAATATGTAGAAATTTAAGTACGCTTGAATACCATCATTAAAGATGGATAATCAACACTTTGATGTCTAGATAAAAAAGTCTTTAGCAATTTGAGCATTAAAACGATAAGACAATATTTCTTTAGACTTAAGTAAGCTTAACTAGGTATGTAATATATGTATAGAGGAAAGTTGGAACGATATTCACTAAACATTTTATTCGAGAAGATTAGAGAAATTTTACAAATATAATCTGAATAATTCTGTATCATTCGGCTTCAGTTTTCCATTAAGTAGCGATTTAAATTAAATCTCTTGCAAATCTCAAGAATCATTTAAATTCGAAGTGACATAGGTATTAATTGTCTTGATAATTCCTGGCAATTTTTGCACTTTTAGACACTAATAGGTACATAAAATTTTATTTGCATTGAAGTATTTAAATGGAGTTCAAATGTCAAAGAATGACGATTGAAGATTGAGATTAGAGCAATTTCACGCTAGGTACAATAATAGATAATAGTTTTATCTGATTATCCATAAATCACTAGAATTTTGATATCTGGTCGCAATAATATAATTCTTAGGAATTCTTAATGTTCTGCAAGATTATAAAAAATGTGTTCCTACCTTGATGGTTTCGAGCAAAAATATCTCCAGTATTGTGTCTTGTTATGTACAAAGAACTGTCCATCGAGTATACAGGGTGTAGAGAAATAGTGAGCATCAGGAACCATGACGCCTTGATAAATAAAGAGAGTTCTACTTCCATCTAGTTACGGAACTGCCACACATTTCCAGCTGAAACACTGCAGTAACATAATAAGAGTACAGTCAAAATACCTTCGCCTTTCTTCAAGTACAGGAAGATTTGTGTAGTCTCATTTTAATTGCAACTACTTTCGATTCTCCACATCATATAACAACGAACATTTTGATAGCATTGTTTTGTAATAAGCTGCAAATTGCAGTGAACATCAATTTGATGTAGGTATAATGTTTTTTTACTCGATGAATATAATTAGCATTTAAAGCATCACTTTTAAAATCAATGCCATTGTCTTTTGATATGTTCGTGTTTATATTTTTTTTCTATTACATTCACCATACATTTTCACAATTCAAAGAGAATTCCCACGAAAATCTTTCGCCGAATTAATTTTTATACAAAATATATTATACATTCTTCTTCCACTTTACTTACACTCTTCTATGTATATCATATACAGACAATTAATACAAGAGATAATGATAGTTCAGTTTCCGTTCTATAAAATGTAATGAGAGTTTTATTCAATTTCACTCTTCATTTCCTGCCTTATGTCCAATTTAGATAAATAAACATCGTTATTTTTGATTTTTTTACGGAATCGTTCAAACTTCCACTAATGTGAATTTCTTTTTTCAAAACTGGGCTAATAGAATGTGGTGTCTGTGGTACTGAAGAAGAGTTTCAGTGGCATTCACCCATTGATATTGACCAACTTTTAAAATTGCTGTAGCGATTTTCATAAATTGCAAGAGTTTCGCGAAGTGCCCGCGGATGAATTTTCATATGGGAGGGTTAGTGACCGGAAATGTGCAATAAGCAGGATCAATGGCGGGTTTGATGTTGGTGGCATATGGCAAACGAAGATTGCCATATCTTCTTAACTCCCAATAGCGGAACATCGAAGTGGTCATAGAATATCGAAGATATGTGCACCACCTGATGCTTTATTAGCTGAGCATTGCCAAGAAATCAAAAGATTCTATTAAAGTTTGATGATGACGGAAATTAATATTCTATCATTTGGGTCCGATAATAATAGACACGATGCATCGGTAAATCAATTTTTCTCTGTCTAATTTTGCAAAGGTAAGAAGTACCTATCTGTAGTGCGAATGTGTGACGTGATTGAGATGAATGAGTGTCTTTGATGGATATCTCTTGCTATTATGTGGACTTTCAAACGATTGATCACTCAGTTATGAGCTTTATATCGTTATAGGTAAATGATATTTATTGCCGCGATTTTATAACAATTCAAATTTATCGGATTTCAATTCAATTTGTTTTTTATCTTTATGGTTAGTTGCCTTTTACCACAGCATTCTTCGGGAGATTTTTTGATGGCTGACAAAACTATTCCAAAATCCAAACACAATATAATTAACTTTGGAAACAAATTTATTACACCTAATTGTAACTTAACTGCTCTATCCAGTGAACGTTAGTGAGAATTGGATTTCGTGAATGTTGGTTTAATTTGTGGAAGAAGAAACGGTATAAGCGATGTGTATTATTATCGGATTTAACGCTTTTTTAATTTACACTGTATTAAAAAATATGAAAAAAAAACCATGTGTCTGAACTACTTTTCAACCATGCATTTAGGTATTTGAACCAAAATCAGTGCACATCTAGATCGACGACTATAAGATTATATATTTTTTTATTATTATTGTTTTTTAATAATATTTTGTCACGAGTGACTGTCATCTAAAAATAAACTATACTGGTTGGTATATAATAGTTTTATTGGAACTTACCTTGTGAATTGATTTTACAAAAACAATCCATAAATCACAGTTGGAAAAAACAAATATAATTATTAGATTATTGATTAAAAAACAGAAAAACAGTGCATGTCTTTCACCGATTTTCCTATTTCGGTTTTAAAAGCAAAATGAATTTTCGCGCTTTTTGAGTCAAACAAAATTTGAATTAAAAAAAGTATAAAAAATACACAGCACCACTGCAAGAACCGCACCGTAAACAGATTCAGAAGAAAGCTTCTGCAAAACAGTATACACGTTCTTCTTCTATTCCTACTACTTTTCACCGCAAAGGTATAAGGTGGGATTTTTGCTATAGCTTCTTTATAAATTTGCATAAAGCTATAAAAATAATGTTTTTATGCACAAATTAAGTTACGCATTATATAATTTCATAATTTTTTAATTAGGCATCTTAGTTTCTATAAACCTCTCATACTTATTCTTATTATGGGTCCATTAGAAACTTTCCGGGTTTTCCTAATTGCTATTAAAGAGATTATAGAAGAAGAAATGCAAGAATCAGATAAGGTGTTTTTTATTCTCACTTTAGCTTACTTACAAATGAATTATAGATTGATTATTAATTATAATACCGGTTATTTTGAAGAAGGTATGTACTTCTAAATACCATTGGCGCCTTCACCATATCTGATTAATTCTTGCAAATAATTTATGAGCTTTTTCAATCCAGATGCATTGAAATTGAAATATTACTAGCATAACTCATACTTCCATATCTATATTCAATCTATAATCTATAAATGTACTATTGGACAATTTCAAATAAACAATCAAGTTTCTACCTCAATCTGGAACAGAGAGTTCCATCAAAATGAACGCAACATTAAGAAAATTCTTTAATTATCAAATTTTCAGGATTCTCGGTATAGGCTGTGTAAATTCGAAAAACGAGCCTACATCAATATATCAGACCATCTATAACTTTACCGTTTATGCTATTTATATATCACTTTTAGTCTATGGGCTTAAATCGGCTCATCCTGAAGATATTTTCGGTGTGAGAAGGTACAAGTAAGGCAATAGGTACAATCACACAATTTCTAACCGAACCCTTGTTTCACAGCTACAGTTTTATATCTCAAATTAAATATGTAATCCATCTGTTTGGGTCTCCAATATTTCTACTACTAATAATCATTTACCAATCGAAATCAAAAAAGAGTCAATCTAAAATTTTAAAAATATTCTTTAAAGAATATAATCACTTGATTGAACTTGGAATTACATCCCCATCACCCAAATTATCTAGTCTCGCTTCGCAGTCGATCCTAATCATTTTAGCTGGAATTTGTTTATTTTTCATCGATTATTGCAGAGCATATCGGAAATTACCGTTTAGTTTGTGGTATGCTTTGTATTTTCCAGGAGTAGTAATTAATACTTATTTTTTGGCATATTCAGTGTATCTAATTTTATATAAGAAGTTGTTAGAAATTATTAATGCAAAATTGGAGCAATATACTCACAAGGAAATGTCTTGCATCGAATTGTTTAATTTAAGAAAAAACAATGTACGTCCAGTTGAGCTTTTGAAAAGATTTCCCAACAGTCAACTCAATTTTATTGACGAAGTAAGTTAATAAAATTAAATTCCTGTGTCTTGTATTTTTTTTTAGGTCTTAATGATACACCAGAAAGTATGCCACGCAGTTGAATGTATAAAAAAGGCCTATGGTATCCCGATATTAATATTCTTCTTTATAACATGCATGTCTGGGATATCGTTGTTTTATCAAACACTCATGGATTTTCAAGTCAGCTCGCGAGACTTAGATATTACAATACCAAATATAAGAGCTTGTGACCTTTGGTCATTCATTAATGCAATTTCTTTAACAACAACGTCATTTTGTGCTTTTGAGATAGCTGATGAAGGCAATCGCACTTTGGAATTAATTCATAAATTAATCAATATTTATCCAGATATGGAAGAGTTTGTAAACAAAAATCGAATTATTTTATAATATCTAAGAGATTATGTGGGTGTCGTTTTTAGGGTGAAATTTATTGTCTACAGTTTGAACATCAAAACACTTATATGACAGCTGCTGATTTTTTTACAATTAGACGAAGAATTCTGTACACAGTAAGGGAAATGGTTTTTCTTATATGTACGTTGAATTACAATGAAAAATTTTCAGCTTTTTATTGTGTCTACTACGTATCTAATAATATTAATTCAATTTAACGAAATGCCATAAAATTCTAATAAACTTTCGAGAGCACTAGTATAGCAGCGGAAAATATAGCCCTAAATAACCACAGTAAAAATAATATAACTGCTTATGAAACTAGAAACTGTGAGACATCACGTACTGCAAGATAGTAATTTAAGGCGAAGTTCTTAGTAAATGATAGTTGCACAAATGAGTTAGGACCGTTATAAAAAGTAGATGAATTTTATTATTTTCCATATACCATATTGATATTGGTTCTACTTTCTTATCAATTGGAATAAATTACTCTGCATTCTTGAATACATTGCATTTTAATAAACCAATGAGACAAATCAATCATCTTAATTACTTCAATTTCAGTTTTTCCAACATTAACTTAGTTTTAAACTTTTTATTTCGCTTACCTGCAATAAGTTTTCAAATCGATTCTAATTTAAGGTATTTCAATACGTTTACCGAATGAAAAACAGTTTATAAAAAAAAGTTTTAATCAGTAAATTAACTGCTTGTATACAAACTTGCTGCAAACACAATATCCCTTTTTACAGCAGTAGATGCTTGTTCCATTTTCTCTTGCAATTCACTATCCCCAATAATTCTTGCTGCTTTTTTGACATCGCATATAGTCTCATTTAAATGTTGTATACACCTAACAATGATACCTTCTTGTATATCAGTCAGATTCATAATATTAGCAAAAGACTGAAAATAATACGAATTTTACACACGCAAAAAAAATGCAGAAATGTAAATTTACCATTCCTGAAGCCCATTCGTACACAACTCGAATTATATCAAAATTGGGTTCTTCTTGAAATTCGTAAGTTTCAATATCGTACGATTGTTCCAGATTTGACAATTCTAAATGAAGACTTTCAAGTTCTTTAACCGCCTAAAAATCAAGAATTAACATAAAGAACACTTGGAAGATTTCATTCAAATACGTCTCGCAAATTGGAAGGTAAATCAGTGTCATCAAATTTCACACTGTCGTTCTGTGAATTTCGTTTAGTATAAACTAATGGCGATAATATCGCTGCTACTTCAGCTGGTCGTAATTTTTTGAATATGTTACGTAAAACCAATTCAGTTATAAGTAACTCACTCATTCCCATTTCACAAGCCACTTTGCCTTTCAGTTCGACTGAAAGAAAACCATTTAATATTCCAAGCCAATCCAAACATTTTTATGCATTATTTACCTGTTTTATTGACATTAACATATTCAAGATATTGAAGCAAATTGATTTTATGCTCAAAATCTGAATACAACGATAGACTTTTATGGGAAATAAGATGACGTAACTGTGTCAATTTCTTCTCCAAATATTTCCTATCAAAAACAGTTGCCAAATGATGTTCCAAATTTGGAATTCTTGTACTTATCATATGATCAATAACTGCCTCTTTGAGTGAATAATAATTCACCAAATTATCGAATGTGTCCTGATCATTTAACTTAACATCTTCAATAAAATGAAGATACCTTAGCTTGTTCTCTTTTCGGCCTTCAGCAGCATCAAGACTAGCATTATACAATTCATTAATAGCCTCTACACACGATTTCCCTGGCGGGTCATGTTTGAAACGTTCCATTTGCCTTTTCTCCCAGTCTTGTGTTATTAGTTCGGTATTAACTTTAAGTACTTTGTCAGTTACTTCCATTATGTCATCGGGGAGAATACGCAGAATCTCATGACCCGGCGTACTACTTTGAGGCACAAACACTGAATTAACAGCCAAGGACAATAATTTATACCAAAAGATATTTTTCTCTTCCATTTCATTAGTCTTACTATCGTTTTGATCCGTTAAAACCAGAACTTTATACGAAAACTGTTTGGATCTATTGATAGCCAATAAAAGGCCAAATTTATTCATATGATTCTGATGTGTTATTAAAATTATTCGGCCAGGTACTAACACTTTCTCAAATTTAGGTTTTACAACAAGTTTCGGCTGAAATAAATCCATTTTTAAATCACACAAATAATTGATATTATGTATGTACAAACCATTAATAATTCTCTAGTTTCCAAATAATTATTTGCTTTATGAATAAATTCTACTAGTGGATGTAAATAATTCGAATGTTGTTCTTTATTTAGTTCCGATAATTGTTTTTCCAATGCATCAATTTCCTCCTTAATTTTAGCATAGTTTCTTTGATAATCAACTTCCAGAAAACTCCTTGCCATCATTCCCTCAACACTCAAACTTTCAACACGCAATAAACTCAAGACCATTCCATATGTCAGACGGAATTTACTCCTTAAAAAGCTGGGCCGTCCTTGCATCATTGAACGAAGAGCATCTTCTGGTGGTATTTCGTTTTTACATAAAATTAACACAGTCCCTTGCGTATCGTATTTGCGTCTGCCTGCTCGGCCAGCCATTTGGATATATTCCGCTGGTTCTAAATTTCGCAACTCTTTGCCATCATGTTTCCTAACTGAATCAAAAACAACCGTTCGGGCCGGCATATTTACACCCATTGCAAATGTCTCTGTTGCATATAAAAGCTACAAATTAAAAAAAATACTAATAAAAAGAAACGCGTTTGTAAACTTTTTAAATTGCCTTAATTCGTCCTTCCTGGAACATAATTTCGACAATTTCCTTAAGAATAGGCAAAATGCCACTATGATGCACTCCAATCCCTTTCCCCAACAATTTCCTCATATTCTTAACTTGAGGAATATTCTGGTCAGCTTGTTTCAAACACGAAATATACTTAACAAACTCTTGATCAATTGCTTTTTTTTCTTCCGCATTAGTAAAATCAACGAGTAACTCATATGCGATTTTATTGCAACGATTTCGTGAAAATGTAAACGCCACCGCTGGTAATAACTCGTTTGCTCTTAAATACGATATTAATCCAGTCCATAAACGTTTCTCTTCCAATCGATCTATGTTATTATTCAGTGTATTATAAAGTTTATTGTTCTTTTTGTGCATAGCCAAATAAGCTTTAGCTTCATGATAGCCTTGAGTACGCCATTGATTACCTTCCTGCAACAGGAACTTGGAGTGTTTTTTAACATCACCTCTAATCCCAACGTACAAGGAATGGTGAAGCGGTACTGGTCGTTCGTCAGTTTCCACAACATACACCGTTCGTTTGTGTGTCTGTCCAAGCCAATCGGCAAATTCAATGGAATTTGGCACAGTGGCACTTAACAACACCACACAAACGGTCGCCGGCAACAAGATCATCACTTGTTCCCATACATGACCGCGTTCTGGATCGTTTACATAATGAACCTCATCGAAAATTACGTATTCCAAGTCCTTAGTTATTTCACTACCACAATACAACATTGATCTTAAAATTTCAGTAGTCATAACTAGACAGGATGCTTTTTGGTTCACTTGAAAGTCACCAGTAATTAATCCAACATCTTCAAAGTCCTTTTTGAATTCGCGATATTTTTGATTTGATAGCGCTTTTATTGGTGAAGTGTAAACTGTTTTTGTTCGATGCTTTTGCGAGAGAGCTATAGCGTATTGGGCAACGACCGTTTTGCCAGCAGACGTTGGAGCCGCCACAAATACGTGATTATGGCGTTCTAATTCTAAAATGGCCAATTTTTGAAACGTATCTAATTCAAAATCAAACTCGAAAGCCATATGGGGAATTTTTTCGCGGAAATTCTGCACTGATACTGATGTGTCCAGTAAAACTGCCCAATTGGTACGTCTTTTTACACCCGCTTGCGTTTTACTTATTGTTAAAACGGGGGCAGTGTTAATTTGTTTCAGAACATCATCTTCATCGGCAGTGTTAATATTTTCAATGGGTGGCTGTGTGGCTTCGGTCTCAGGCTTCTCGTCAGTGTTTGTTTCATTAAAAACTCCTATGAAAAATTTGTAAGTAAAATTGAGTGTTTTCGGTGTCAAATTTTACCTAATAAATCTTGTTCGTGATGAACTAAATCTAATAGATTTACAATTTTTTTATTTCCTAATGCACTAATTTGGATGTTCTCAGTCGATTTTTCTTTTACTACCGTACAGCCATCTGAACCAAAAACTATGCCGGAAGAGAATCCGGGAGGAACATTTAAAAGTTCAGACTCGTCCAGTTTAATTTCTGGAGTTTTCTTTTCTGGCTTTGGAAAACTTCCTGGCCAAAATGGCAAATAAGATGTATTGCCACGAATTGCATCTGATAGTGCTGCTGGTTCCCTATCTAATGACATTGAATTTTTCGCTGTGGCACCCGCATTTTCAAGGATTACTTCTTTTAATCCAATTATTTCGCCGGAATTTACATCCCTTTGTACCTAACAAATAAATACATTACAAGTATGTACTCAGTATAACTTATAAGTGTGAGAATGACTACTTTTAAAACAGAAGATATAGGAGACTCCTCAAAGTTGAGGAGTTCCAGAGGATCGGCTGTTCGGGGCCAATACTCTTGGTTTCTTTCATACTGGTGGATGGGTAAGCTTTCTGGAGTAAGGAGGTAATTCCTTAAGTCATCTTCAATTTCTGATAGTATAGGTGGAGGCTCCACAGGAGACTGAAGGGCAACATTATACATAATAACATAATAAATGATTTAATAAGATTAAATGATTACTGTACAGACCATACTAAGTGATTTTGAGGTTAGGTTTTAATAAATTTTCCAAGAATGTTCCTTGTTGACTCATATGAAAATCTAAAAGATAATGAAGTATTACGATTGGTATTTAAAACTGCATAGTTTATGTTTGTCGTAATTCATGAAGCTCTTCATTTATCTTTAAAAAAATTCTTGCAATTTAGTTAGGGTATTTGTTTTTTAAAAGAATCGCCAACTTAAAAAAGATGGGTGTTGGACGTAAATTAAATTTTATTTTTTTTGTAAGAAAAATAATAATTTATTATAAAAATAATATCAAATTTCATTTATATTTCTAAACAATCAGTTAATTATTATTTGGACGCAAAAATGAAGTAAATTATGCTTGGGTGGTAATTATTGCGTATTGTCTAGTGATTGTTGAAATTCACAGGTTGGTAGAAACGACAGGACGTTGAATGTCGAATGGCCGGTTACTCTTGTGTTAAATTGTAATTTCCGTTGAAACACCACTCCCGTTTCGATATTTGGATGTAAATTTATACAAAATAAAAGGTAAAACAACTTTATTAAGTACTAATACATCTATCAATATTAGGTTATTTAACAATAAGCAACAATTGCCAGTTATTAAAATGTTTTGTGATGACAGATAATTAATGATTTATAATAAATGAGACTTTAGCCTATTGTAAAGGTTTTGTGACATAAATTTCCAGTATTCACGTAATAAACCCTATTAGTATAACATAATAAAACATCAATATCCTGTTAAGAAAAAAAGGTAAACGTAAAAGTGATATTCTGTAATTATTTTTAGAAACGACGCGTTGGTTATCTTTTTCTAACGGGACTTGGCATCTTAATAAAAAAACCGGTATGTGTTATAAAATGAATAGCTGATTCAATAAGGAATGTAATTTTTTCTTTTGCTCATCATCATTGCGAAGAATTCACTTGAATCACATGTTATTTTAACTTTTCCAGAGGACAATGGCAGTGAACGTTTATTCCACAAATGTAACATCAGAGAATCTCTCCCGACATGATATGCTGGCATGGGTTAATGAATGTTTACAAAGCAATTTTGGTAAAATCGAAGAATTGTGTACAGGTGCTGCTTATTGTCAATTTATGGACATGTTGTTCACTGGTTCCGTGCAATTGAAACGAGTTAAATTCAAGACCAATTTAGAACACGAATACATACAAAATTTCAAAATTCTACAAGCAGCATTCAAAAAAATGGCAGTAGACAAGGTTTGTTTAACTATTATCTCAATAAATACAACTTTCCGAATGGATAAATACGTGAAAACATTTCAAAGTAATGTTTAGTATTTATCCAACAAGGAAAAATGTAAAACAAAGAGGGAAAATTAGGTAGATGAGGATTTGTTAATAAATTGGCAACATTCTAGATAATACCCGTAGATAAGTTAATAAAGGGCCGATTCCAAGATAATTTTGAATTTTTACAATGGTTCAAGAAATTCTTTGATGCTAATTACGATGGTCGAGAGTATAATGCCATTGAGGCACGCGGCGGTATATTAATTGGATCAGCGGCACCTCATGATAATTCCCATCATGGTGTCATTCCGCATCCGCCGCCCAAACAGCACATACAGTCAAGACAGCCGGGTAAAATTACGCTATTACCATTCTCATTTCTCTTAATTTAATTGCCTATTGTTAATGGCAATTGAATATTGTATATTGTTTTTGTTTTGTTTTTTTTTCTCATTTTACGAAACTTGCACGATCATATTATGATTATAAAATGATTGTGGAAACTTGATAATGTGGCTGTGTGTCTGTCGCTCGCTGTAGTGCGTGGGTGGAGGGCAAATTCATACAAGACGGTGAACTCTACCTAAAAATTCAAAAGTATACACTGTACACAACAATTATTTACATGTATCACAATTAATTGAAACGAATTGAAATGATTGTGTACATTGTATAGTCTTTTTCTTGAGCTTAGTGGCATGATGAAACAATTATTTAACATGTCCCTTCTCATTTTGCCCCATATAGACCTTAAGCTTTGTTTGATCATTTTTTTATCTGTTTTTTTGTTTGTTTTGTTTTGTTTCGGCTTCTGTTTGGGCATCAACCATTCTTTACCTTTAAAACCTAATGGCATCCATCACGAATTGTGCCAAATAAAAAAAAATCCACAATTTTGGATGAAAAACAAACCATCTGTAGATAGTGCCTATAGATAAGTTGGTGAAGGGTCGTTTTCAAGATAATTTTGAATTTCTTCAATGGTTCAAGAAGTTTTTCGATGCCAATTATAAAGGAATTGAATATGATGCATTAGGCAGTCGTAACGGTGAACAAATGGGCCCGGCGGGCTCGAATGCGCCGAAAGGCAATTCAATGATGGCAAGAAAACCAACGCCGGCTGTTCAGCCACCTTCTCCAGCGAAAATGAAACCAATAGGTCGAGCTAGTATGTTTTTATTTAAATAATTTTGTCAAAATTGTTTTTTTTGTAAATATAAAGGTAAACTTTGCGCTTTGCTAATTTTCAATTATCACTAATTTCATGCTTTCAACACTTGTTCGTTTTAAGCTTTTATGTAGTTGCTTAATTGTTTGAATTCTTTTCTTAGGTTTAAGGATTTGTTGATTAATTATGTTGTTTTAGTGCCGAAAGTGAATAATGTTCGACCACAACCAAGATTGTCTCAAACGAAAAGTACGGGCGATGTCGGAAGAATTGAAGAACTTACAAACCAGCTGGCTGATTGCAAGGTTCTTGGAGTTAGATTCCTGTTCTGTTTTGATGCTTAATTTGGATATTTTTTTTAGTTGACAATTGATGGCTTAGAAAAAGAACGTGACTTTTATTTTGGTAAATTGCGCGATATCGAAGTGATGTGTCAGGAATCGGAAGATGGGAATCCAATTATTCAAAAAATTTTAGATGTTCTTTACGCCACCGAGGTTTAATTTGTCTTATTGCAAATGGTATATTTATAATAAAAAGTTTGTGATTTTTAGGAGGGCTTTGCTCCCCCAGATGAAGTTGAAGGTGCTGGAGAAGAAGATGAATATTAAACAATGATATTATATACAAACTTTTTCGTTGCTCCAATCTATTTCTAATGTAAAAAAAGCCTTACTTCGATATTTGGGTAATTTTTCATTCAAAAGAAAGCTGTATGGCAACATGTTAAATTCGTTTTAAATG
This sequence comes from Silvanus unidentatus, assembly GCA_963930825.1. Lineage (NCBI taxonomy): Eukaryota > Metazoa > Arthropoda > Insecta > Coleoptera > Silvanidae > Silvanus > Silvanus unidentatus. Next base: position 2,078,849 of record OZ005759.1, on the reverse strand, counting down.
TAACTAGTTTAAATTCTATAAGATAATTTAATTGTGTTGCTTATCAGGTCAAAAAAGTTCGTTATTCACTTTTCTAATTTTTGTACGTATTTTTGTTCAACATTATCGCTGTAAACGAATTGTTTATATAAAATATTATCATTAAAATTATTATTTAAATTCACAATTTGTCTTTTTATATATTTTCTTTCATTCAGTCCAACCAGAAGAATCTTTGATCTCCAAAAGATTCATTTCAAAATCAGAAAGATAAAGATTTGAGGTTAGGTTTATTTAACCTTACTTTTTAGGCCCACATTTTATTTCTTATTTTCGGTAAAATTTTTGCAAAAGATATCAAAATGGTTGAACAACAAAGGCAAAGAATAGAACAAGAAATGACCAAAATGATAAACGAATTAGATATGGACTATTTAAGAAAAATGCAAGTACGTTATGAAAACTGGTACTTAACTGGGGCCCGGTGAAGATAATTATTTTTTTATAGGCAGATATGCATCGTTGTGCTGCAAAATGTTGCGACAATCGCGAGTCATCTTTGGAACGTGTACAAAAATGCGTAGAAAATTGTTCATCTTCATTGAATTGGGCTCAAAGTTACGTTCAAAAGGAGTTAGAAATGTGTCAAAATAAGTTACAACGATGTGTAATGGATTGTAATGACGATGTAAGGGTGAAAATGGGGCCTAATCCAACTGAATCTGAAGTATAACTACATTTTTATAAAGACAATCAAATTATAAAAGAACTCTTTTTAGATTGAGAAATTCACAGCAATATTCGAAAATTGTGCGACAAAATGTGTAGATAAACAACTACAATATTTACCATCGTTATTAAAGCGAATGAAAACAGATTTAGGGAATGGAAATAAATCGTAAAAGAAATCAAAGAATCCTCTCATTACTTATTAAGTAGTCGCTAAATAAAATTTATCGGTAGAAAGTACTTGCATTTTATACTATTTGTAAGTTAAATTGTTGTTATTAATTTTTGTTATTATAAATTATCAGCAATTGATATAATAAGCAAGTTTATATTGAGATTTGTTTCCCGCGCAAATTTAAACCAAATTGTTTATTTTCTGAACATAACCTTACTTTTGGTGACTGAGACTGAATTTCGTTAATGTTGCGGTTAATTTCTTCTAAGAGTTTTTTAATAATGAAACGAAATAATGTGAAATCTAATGCTGAAAAAATAGTAACAAATACAAGAAGCACAAGATCTGCAAGTAAACCTGAAGATTCATCGCTTGTTTCAACTTTTAAATTACCCTCTAAACAGAAGCTTTCTCATAAACCAAAACTAAATGATGCAAACATCAAGGATGTTTTAAAATCAGAGAGTATATTAGAAAATCATAGTCAAACAGATACTAATAAGGTATCTGCTACAAGTAAATCCATAAAACGTGAACATATCAAAATCGAATATGATGAACCAACGTCCCCCAAAAAATCGAAACAAATTGTTACAACAGAAAAACCTGACAATTGGGAACAGGTTTTGGCCAACCTAAAAGAAATGCGTAAAGAGTATGATGCTCCTGTAGATTCGTTGGGGCCGGACGGATGTTCAGATCATGAGGCTGCTCCGGAAGTGTTCCGATACCAAGCATTATTATCCTTAATGTTAAGCAGTCAAACAAAAGACCAAATCACACATGCTGCAATGATGAAATTGCGTGAACATGGATGTACAATCGACGAAATTTTAGCAACATCGGATGAAGAATTAGGCAAACTTATCTATCCTGCTAGTTTTTGGAAAAACAAAGTAAAGTATATAAAAAAGACCACTGAAATGTTGAAGGAACAATTTAATAGTGATATTCCGAAAACTGTGGAGGATTTATGTAAATTACCAGGTGTAGGACCGAAAATGGCACATTTATGTATGATAACAGCTTGGAATGTGGTAACTGGAATTGGAGTAGACACTCATGTCCATCGTGTTTGCAATCGGTTGGGATGGGTTCAAACAAAAACACCCGAAGAAACAAGAAAAGCTCTAGAAGCGTGGCTTCCCAAAGAGTTATGGAGTGAAGTAAATCTTTTGATGGTTGGTTTTGGACAACAAAGGTGCTCATCAGTGAAACCGCAATGTGAAACTTGTTTAAACCGGGAATTGTGCCCATTTGGAAGCAAATCTGTGAACAAAAAAGGCAAAAAGAACATTAAGACCACTTGAAAATAATCAGTTTTAGTCCTGTAATTTTTTGAGTAAGTTTCTCTTTTGATTTTTTATTTTTAAATTTAAGTACAGGAATATACTCAGAATAATAAATGTTATATTCTACAGAACAAGAATGTTCAGGTGATATTATAAAACAATTTTTGCTATTGCAATTTAAAAATAAAATAAAATTTCCTTTTATAAAAACAAATAAATTTTATTTACAGAACTGTTAAAATTGTTGTTGTTATAAAAAATGTTTAATTTACGAAAACCGATTTTTCATCAACTTTTAATTTAGGTAATTTAAGTACTACAATTCGAAATCTAAAGCAAAATCTCTGACTAGATTTAAAATTCGTGTTTTATGCTCTTCCGAAATACGCACATTTGCTGAATTTTTAATTCCCATTCTTTCCCAATAAACTTTGCGCTCTAACTCGTTCAAAAATAAAGGAATACATATTAACGCATAACACATACCAAATGGGCTGAATCTTTTCATTTCCATATGTAACCAATCTAATGTGAATTGCATTGGAAATGGTACTTTTGCGTCTCTTAAACATTGCTTTAATTCATTTTGGTAAAGGTTAAGCAAATGCTCTGTTAATTGTTGCTTTTTTGAAGTTTCAACATTTATATAGAAAAAATAAGAAAGATCCGCTGCAGGAGATGCAAATCTCATCAATTGCAGATCAATAAATTTTAATTCATTTTTATTATTGAATAGTATGTTATTTGCCCAGAGATCGCCATGATTAATTACTCGAAATTTTGATTCCTCTCTCAAAATTTCTCGACGATTTAGAAAAATTTTGCCTTTGATGCTTTTTAAATAATTAATTATTTTTGAATCCGTAGTTGGATTTAAAAGACTAATCGCTAAATCGATAGTTTGATCCTGAAAGTTTTCCAAATTAATGTTTCTGGTTTCTTCATTAACGACGAAATCTTGAATTTTTTTTGATAGTTGATGTAATTTTTCTGGTTCTTTATGTTGCATTATTAACGAAGCTGAATGAAAATTAGCCATTTCCTATTGAATAAAAATTAGTTTCCAAAGAATAAGAAATATGAACAAAATCAAACTTTTATGATAGTTTCCAATTCCGTTATTTTAAATCCAATTGATTTATTAACAGTTTGATATCCATCCAAACTTAAATCATCTAACACCACAATTTCTGCATTGCAAAATAGACATTTAGCCACTGGAATAGGATTTACTGCAAATTGATTCAATGTTGGTATAATTTCCGTATATGCAATACATTCATTACTAAATGCGATCGGGAACACTTTTTCAAAAAAGGCCGAGCTTTTTGGAATTATTTTGACGATAAATGAACAGTTATAGTCTGCAATAAATTCATATTAATAATTTGAACATCTACAAACCAAAATGATCAACCTTCGTCATTCTTTTTGCCAACAAGTTGCACTCTCTGGATGCTGGAAAGAGAATTTTCACCTTTAGGTACAACTTCGTGAAAGACTAATTCATTTACTTCAACAGCCTTTTCACTGTCATTCCTATTAGCGATATCTTGGAAGAACTTTTTGTCAAATAACATAGTTTTCTTGTGGTGTTTTCAGTTGAGAAGTAAACACTCATGTTGATTTGAAATTGGTTTTATTAATCAGGAAAATGTTTCTGAAGGTCATTAACAAAGCTTTTATGTAATTTTACTTATACAGGGCGCTCTGGAAGAAAATTTTTGAAAATTGCATTTATAAAATTTTTGATCTTTACCAATTTTCTTAGTTTAACAATTAAAACTTACAAAATTCTGGGCTATTTAAAATTGTAGTAGAGTTATGTGGTTGTGCAATTGTTTAAATAGATTTATTATTTCTTTTAATAAATGCCTAAAATTAATAATTCCTTGTACACACTCTATAAAGTGCAGTAAAACTGCATAATACGTGTGCAACAACCTTGACAAGAAATTGGCTTTAGATTATATTTTGTTCTAATGTTTAAGTTATAGTAAACATGATGTTCATTTATTTAGACTAATGTCTTACAAATAAAGTGATATCCAAAATGTTATTTGCAAGAATTCACTGTGAAAAGGGTGTATAGTAATAAAAAATCGGGCTTATAAGTAGATTCAATTTATTCATCTTCTAAGAATATATTACTCCAATCACATTCATTTAAATCTTCTTTTTTGCTACGAAAAAATTTGCCTTCAGATTTGTCGACATCATGTATTGTCCAATTAGATTCCATGCAATTAGGCTTTAAACTTTGATAAACAGAATCTCTACTTGCATAATTTATTTTGCGTATATGGGCTTGCGAAAATTTGTCTGTGTCATATAATCTGGGTTTGAGTCCAAATTTAATTTCTATGTAATTTAAAACATCAGTAAATGTTTGCAAATTGTTAAATATTTGTTTTTCTGGCCGGGATAGTAATTTCTCCAACATAAAAACTAAATGATGATGGAAACATTGAAAGGTCAAATTGAATGGTTTCTCAGTTATTTTTGGATTTAAACTATCGATTTGGTCAAAATCCTCTTTTGGAATTGTACTATTATAACAAATGTCTAACCAGTTTTGTAAACAATCGACTGTGGTTACTTCTGATCCAGTAAACAGTGTTGGATTGGTTAAAATTCCATTTGCTGACATGAATCCTAAAATCAGAGTAGGTATAACAGTATGAATTTATTAAAAACTCAATAATACACTGGCATACCATCACATTTGGTATAATTTTTTAATTCTAGACAGTCTTTAAAGTTCTTTATTCCACCGTTGGCCACAATTGGAATGTTTGACTCCTCACATATCAATTTTAAGGCATCTTTGTTTGCATCCCCAGTTAATTGCGATGATGTTCTTGCATGAATCGTTAAAAAATCAACACCACACATTTCTAATTGTTTACATATTTCTAAAGTATCATTAATATCTGATAGTATTCGCATTTTAACGCTTATGGTGAATGCTGGTTTTGTTATGTGATTACGGCATTGTCGAACCATGTCATAAATACTCTGGGGCGTCTTTAATAAACTGCATCCAAGTCCTAATTGTTTCGCCCATCGTTGAGGACAGCCACAATTTAAATCTACTCCATTACAATATCTAACAAGTAATATTTTTTTGAAAGTTAATACTATTAATTAAACTCGTCTTACGGTGATACCATATAGGATGCTCCCACAAAATCATGGACTGTATTAGCAGCAAATTGGGTTACTAGAGGAATATCAACTAAAACAGAAAAAGAAGACATTGTAGTAAAATGCTTGAATTATTTAAAATGTCTTACTTACATTGATTTGTAGAGAATTCATTCTGTCGAGCCTTTTCACTTTTACAAAACGAATCCGCTAGGATCATTGGGGTAAAACACAAATCGCAGTTATATAGTTTAACTAAATTTCTAAATTGTAACCTACGAATTATGAATGAATTATACAGGTAAGGAAAATGTTTTCGAATTATTATTATACTTGCTGTAGCGCACCATAGGGGCACAAACTTTTACCAAATCACTGCTGTTGAAGAGATCCATAATGTTAGGGTTGTTTGAATCAGAACACATTGTTAAGTTGGAAGTGTTTGATTAATTTTATGGGAAATTCTTGAAATAAAGCTGAGAAAATCCAAACATCGAAACTATTGGTTCGTTGGGAAAGATTTCTCCCAGTGGAAGTGACATAACCTAACATTTCAAAAATTAAAATGGAAAATTCTGTAATATATGGCTTGGAATTTCAAGTATTTTCTATTTACAATTTATCGAATATTTTTTTTACTCTAAATATAACATATTTTAGGCAAGAGCATTAACTCCTCAATTAGGTGAAACTGAAGTCATTCGTTTCTTGGTGGGTACACAATCATTAAAACAGACTACAAATCATATTCATTTGGTGGAATTTAATGATGAAGATTCCACGATTAAAACCCGGGTACATAATGTAAAACATATTATAATTAGTGATATTAAATCTTGTTCCTTGTTAGGTTTTTCAACATCCTACAGGAGAAATTTGGCGTATAACAACAAACCCCACAAATTCGTCACAATTAGCAACATGTTACAATTCAGTATTAAATGAAAACACCTGCAAATCAGAAACAGCCATATATTCATTACCGGAGATTGATAATTCGGATTCTGTTGAAACATTACAAGTTACAACAACATTAGATGTAGCAACACTTGTTAAAGATGACATTAAAACAACCGAATTTCATCCGACTGATCCAACAAAAGCTATTACAGTCACTGATTCTAATGTAATATTGTGGGATATAGGTGAGTCGGGCAGTCGAAGTATTCTGACCATTCCATTGGAGGGTAAAAACAACCCGAAATTTACAATTGGCAAATGGAATCCACATCAAAATTGTAATCAATTTACCGCAGCCACTGAAACGCATTTAAAAACATACGATATACGTACTGGCGAGTTAGGATGGAACATTGATGGAACGCATGGACAATTAGTTCGAGACTTGGATTATAATATGAATAAACAATATCATTTAGCAACTTGTGGAGACGATGCTTTTGTAAAAATTTGGGATTATCGTCAATGTAGTCAACCAATTTTCTGTAGAAGTGATCATTCCCATTGGTAAGTTAATAAACGGTTTAATTGATGATTTGTAAATCGTTGAAATTAGAAATAGTTGAGATTCAAGTTTTGTTGTATTGTAGGGTGTGGAGTGTCCGATTTAATCATTTCCATGATCAATTAATTCTAACAGCAAGTTCTGATGCAAGAGTTTTACTTTCAAGCGCTGCCAGTGTAAGTTCAGAGAATACTGAGGATATTTGTGCAATAAAAGGCGAGAATGATGGTATAGAAACGAAGCAAATGTAATGGTTTTATTTGTCAGTTGTTTCTTTTTAATAATCCCAATATTTTGTAGGCTCTCGGATGGACCATTACAATGGTGTGAACATGAAGATAGTGTTTATTGTGCTGAATGGTCACCAGCAGAACCATGGGTATTTGCATCATTAAGCTATGATGGTCGATTGCTCATTTCCCGCGTTAAAAAATCTCTTAAATATCAAATTATGTTGTAAATATGTTATACAATTTTGCTACTGTAACATTCCTAATTTATCTAAAAGTTCATCGAACTTTGTTGAAAACAAATTTTTTATTGGTTCAATAAAATATCTTATTTATAAATGTAATTAAAACAACTTTATTGTAAAATTACTTAACAAAATAAAAAAGAATAATCACATACCATATCGTCGCTGAATGAGACCATAAAAACGACAATAAAACGCCTTAACAAAGTACATTACTATCTATGTATGTATACGCAAATGCAATCATTAAATTATGTATATAATCCCCCGTTTAAAAATTTTATTTCCCGATTTTAAAAAGCGTAATACCGACGTAAAATGGTATTCGCATTATACATTATGAAACATTTAATTTGCCACCTTTTATCAGTCACCGAAACAAATTACTCTAAACTTAAATTCTAGTCTTTACATTCCTCTAGTTTTGGAGTATTTTCAACGTTCACATTAGTATTTACATTTGAATTAACCAAAGAACTTTTTAATACAGTTTTTTCGGTGCTACTTTTATCATTGGTTTCTTTATCCGGCTTTTTTACATAATCATCTAAATCAATATTTTCAAATATTTGATTTTCCCCAAAACTAACACGTTTGGTGTGAGATTTTGAACTATTACCACTAATTGTGTCATTATTATTGTTGTTATATATTCCTGCATTGGAATCAACTGTCTTTACTGGTCTGGTTTTACTAATTACGATGTAATTCAGAGGCACTACCCCAGATTTACCATTCAATACAGCAAATGCCCAACCAGTGTTCTTCAAATTCATCTCTTCTTGAATGTACGTTGGAGCCAAAGTAATTATATCATTTTTCTGTATCGTTAGTTCGTTGTTGGACGTTGCAATGAAATCAAACACAGCTTTGGCTTTTAAGCCAGGTGTTTTCCAATTAGCTGGATCACTTTTGTCTAAAAAACAAATCAATTAAATAATTAAATTCAAGGTGAATAAAAATTATAAACAACCTTCATATTTTGGTAGAAATTTACTAATAATGTATGGCGCCGACACTAGAACACCAAGGAATGCCAAAGTGGGCCAATTTGAGCTATTTGGCGGCGATGGCGCTGAAACTCCATCATGAACCGCCTGTTTCCATGCCAACGATGAACCACTTGCCGGCACTTTAAGGCCTAATCTTTGTCGAATCTTTCTATATAGCCAATTGAAAAATCGAAATATATTTACAGAATACCAAATGTGTCCAAACATGTTTTTTAAACGGCCGAAATTTTCAGCTACACTCAATACAGCCCGAAAAGAGCTTGTCATAGCGAAAAATGTATTATCCAACATCATGGCCATACTACTGAATGCTCTGACAATACTTTCAACGTTGGCAAAGGTATTTCGTGAACTTTCTTCTGCATATTGTATAAAGCGACGTTCACTGTCGTCAAAGCTATAGGGATAATTACTAGATCCATACATTCCGAAATTATTGTAAGCACTCCCATAAGAGGAATTGTAATAAGGGCTGCGATAAGGCATACCATATGAACCATACGACCCATAAGAATTATATCCACTGTAACCACCGTAGCTACCCATACCTGAAATGTGCCTTTTAATTATTGGTTACAGTAAGTTGCTAGAAAACTTACTCGAATATGGTAAATAAGAGTTGTACGTTCCACTAGACATAAGGGCGTTTGCTGGTCTTGGGGGTAGAACAGGGGCTAAATGACCACTTGTTTGAGGCATCTGCGATATAGAACTTGAATTCCGAAGCTGATTCACATTTTGTAAAGTGTTGGATTCCCAAGGTTTAATTGGAGAAGTCATCTTTTTAAATTTACGTTTTTTTATATAACCTTACAAAAAAAAATACTTTTTACAAGTAACAGGGATAATTCACTACTGTACAAAGCTCAAAACTTATTAGAGTCCCCATTAAAGTTTAAATTGTGTTGATTAAAGTACAAAAAATGATAAAAAAAGGATTGGATTTTGACACATATTATCTGTCACCAGTCAATGACGCGGGACGCGGAACTGACAGTAGCCATAGAGTAAAATTCAAAGTAGATATTCCAAATGGAGAGAAGAACATTGACTTAAAATAATATAGAGGAGAATTAAAGGAGAAAATATGTATGTATGAAATATATATGAAAGTGAGATCCTAGTATATAGGTATGCATAGGTTCATAATCTGTGTTCATAGTATAAACCAAATCCATACTTTTGAAAAGTAGATTTTTTATTTTAAATGTCCTCTACAGTTATCTCAATTTATTAACATAAACACAACAGTTTTATTTTTGTTCTAACCGATCAAAGTAGTAGGCATTGATTTGAGAGTAAAATAGAAGATAGAGTACAAAAATGAGACGAACAGAGAAACTACATATATGATCTATGTATATTGCATAAATCGCACCTACAATGTAGTTCAGAGAAATTTATACAAAATAAGAGGAAAAAACAACAATTAGGAGGGATTATTCGTTAAAGAATAAACTGTATACTTTATTTCAAATTACAAATACAACAAACAACATAACATAACAATAAGTCTTATGTTTGTACACGTATACATACATATAGTATACATATGTATACTTTGTAACTAGAAAAATGATTAACGCACTTAAAATATGAAAAAGTTTTTCATTTACTCATCATTTACAAAGTCGGTTATTAAAATAGGTACTTTTTTATATAGTAAAAATAAGTCTTAACACTGTCTATGTTGGTATCACAATATTTCCATAAATAGGCATAACTAATAACTTACGTTTAAAAATACATGGTACATCAATTGCCGTTTTTCCCTAAATATTTGTATGTGTTTTTGGACACAACGTAACTTAGCCCTGCTGCTACAGTCGAGACTCCCGTAATGTACCTTAAACATGCTTTATAAACACAAAAAACCATATACCAAGCCAAAAAACTCACCATAAGCATTCTAAAAGAGGATGTCCTACATATTGGAAAACAGGAGCAGCTAATGTCGAACCGACTAAAATTAATTGAATAGTGGTATTTACTTTACTAATAAATGTAGGTGCCAATTGCACTGTAGCATACGAAACATCAAAGTACTTGCTCAACGTCCGCTAAAATAATATTTTTAGTCATTTTATAAATTAAATGTAATATTGTAATTTCTTACAGGTGGAGGAAGTGATCTGTAACGAATGATAATACCAGCAATTATAAGGATGACATCCCTACCAATAATTATCGATGTTAAAGCTATAGGGATTAAATTGGTGTATGTTAAAGATAGAAATAATGTGGCTATTAGCACTTTGTCCGCAACTGGATCCAAAAAACTGCCAACTTTGGATGACTGGCTCTCCCAAGTTCGTGCTATCCAACCATCCAACTAAAATATTAAAACGAAAAGGATTAAAATACTGAAAATGTGTGATAAAGATTTTCTTACTAAATCGGTTACTGCTGCAAATCCTAATATTCCCAAAGCAAAATTATATTCATAATTCATAATTAATATACCAAGCCAAGGGCACAATCCAATCCGCAGAACGCATAATAAATTCGGTATTGTGTAAATATTTTCTTTCTGCAAGGAATTTATTATGTTCTATTTATATTGCAATATCGAAATATTTGCTTACTTCTATGATATTTTCAACTGATTCTTGAACTTTCTTTTTGGTTGCCTTTATATCTTCAACAATAATGTGAGCTTTTTCTCTAACTCTTAATTCTGTACCACTTAATTTACTTTTGTTTTCTTCCAAATATGTTTTTACTTTCTTCATAAGTTTCCTATCCTTAACAAGTTTTTCGTTATTTTTCTTATCGTCATTTGAGCAAAACAGTCTTGCTCCTGAGGATGGTAAGGATTGCAAAATAACACATGCATTCTTGTTTACGAATAAAAAAGGATATATTGAATTCATAGATCCAATTCGGCACGTTCTAAGTGATAGTACAGATTGTTTTCTGAACAAAATGTATGAACGCTTCAGCTGATTCATTGGCATATAACGTGAAAAAGGAGACTGCAAACAAAGTATCACAATTATACTTTTATCAAATTTTAATAACAAATATAATCCTAACCTCTATTTTAAAATTTGCGACTACCGACAAGCAAAGCGATAATAGCGCCACCGGAAGAAATTGAAAATATGATTCTCAGAATGTTCCCACATGATTTTGATTTTATATTTGAAAATTGACCAGAAAAATTTATTTAAGCCTTGTCTACAAAATTATATACACTACACTATGCTAAGGTTTTCATATATATAACTTTTTTTTGTAAAGTTTTTTCTTACTAAAAGATTTTTTGCCTCTGTATTTGATCTCGATTTTCAGATTTAGAATATGATTGTTAAAAAAGTGCGCTAGTATTGATCAATTATATAGATAGGTCTGTATGAGCTCTATGGTACACCAAAAGGATAAAGAACAAGCACTTCAACGATAAATCGGTGTGAACTAAACAAAACAAATATGCAACCAACAAATCACATTTGTTAAATAATTTTTAATATATCGATAAATAAGAACTACTAACAATTCTTGTGAACTTAATGATGTTCAACAGGTTCTGGCTTTCCATACAATTGGGTATAAAACTTAATATAATCTTTCTTCCTTTGTTCTCTACGTGCAAAATATTCAGGATATTGTTGCTTTTCCAATGGATGCCAATAATCAAGTACCCAATCTGGTGGGATAATCTCTCTTCCTTCAGCAACGCCACCAGGAGATAATGCGACTAAAACATTGATTTAATATTAATTACTTTGGTAAAAATTTTCTAAATGAAATAATACATTTTCTGGGTAACCAATGTTGTGTCTGGAATAATTCCTCCTCGCCTTGTTCGATTAATTCTTTCGCTACTCTCAGGTCGTTAATGTTACGGTTTTTATCAAAACGGTCTCTCATTAGTACTGCATGGTATCTGAATACTTCTCTAAGGGATATCATCAAAGTTGTGATGGTTAATGAAAAATTACATAACTGAATCAAAAGTTACCTGCGATCATACCAATTTTCTAATGACCTTAAAGCTCTTTTGTATAAACTTTGCACTCTGCGAGTGTGGGTGATTAAACCAGTTGGTAAATTGGCCATATCTCTTTATTATTACCTTATAGTTTTAGGAAAATTAATAAATGAAACTTGAAATGTCAAACTGTCAAACACCATTCATTTAATATTATTACTCTGTGTCTGTGTTCGTAAACCGTAATTGGAGTGAAAATCTTACTCGGAGTCAGTAGAATTTAAAAAAGTTGATGAATTGTTGTAATGAAAATTAAAAAGAGAATCATTTTCGTTGATAAATGTAACATTTTTCTACAACAGAAGTATTTTTAATGATAAACACAAGATTTAATTTTAAAAATTCAATAAATTCTGAACACTCCTAAAATTGAATTTAAAAATTGACAATCTGTGTGACTTGCGCATTTTCCTTCCTTATATAGGCCATCTATCTCTTTCTGATACATTGGTTTCCGGAATTTCGAATGTTCGTTGTTCTTTTCTACATCGTTAGGAAAATTGACGTTTGTTACAGTTGTTTCAGTGCTAGTGTTAAAAAATTGTTCATTTTAAACAACAATAAAAACAAGTGTTAAAATTAACAATATTACTTTTTACTACAAAGAAATAATATACAAATATGTCTGATAAAAAAGGTAACTATATTGGAAATTGTAAATGAGAAATAGTACGTGAATAGTCTATAGGTATCTAAATAATATATAAACGCCCATTCAACAAAGAATCGATTGTGTATTTTGTGACAATTATAATTTGCAATGAATTTGGGCGATTATTTCATTTATTTGCTCATTATAATTTTGTTTTCATAATAAAATTGCATAATATTAATGCAGCATTTAATTCAATCAATAACGTAAGAATAAGTCTATCCTTGTTTAACAGAGGGATTCTGTATTATGTTGTGTCTCATTCATTTTAAATTGTGTCAACCCCCTCCATTTTCCTCTTGTTCCACTTTAGAAAATACCTGCAGTATTTTTATTTTTTAGGGAATTTAATAATTTTTTTATTTAGGGCGATTTAAGTCATGTTGGCAGCATTTGTGGATGACGGTATCGCTACACAACTCGGAAAAATGTTGGGATTTTCACGTAATGGACTTCAAAAAACAGTACCTATTTCATTTTCATGTGTTTATTATTAAATATAAATACAGTGGCTGATGCTTGTTGGTTTACCCGCTCAACGATATTATTATACCTTCACTAGATTTTTTGGTTTGGGATTGTGCATACAACTTTGCAAAAATCAATTTGGCCTTTACTAGGTTTTCAATTTCATTTTTACAAAAACCGATAGACTAGTGGTTTTCACCTTCTAATTTACAAGATCAGATTCGAAATAAGTTTTCAAAAATTAACACGATTTTACTGATTGATTCAAAATTTCGAAATTTTTTTAAGGGGATTCAAAAATATTAATTTTTATAATTCTTTTTTAGAGTTCCATAAGAATGCTAATTTCTTAATAGCTAGAACGAATCGATTTGTATTGAAAACTGATGGGGTATAAAACTTTATTCACAGATTAATACGTAAAATCGGTTAGAATCTGATCTTGTCTTGGTAATTTTTAGAAAATTTCAAATCAATGTAGATTCTTCATGGCAAAGTTGTATGACAATTACTGTAGCTGAAGATGTATAAAAAAGTCTCAATGGTCCAACATTAGACAATATTTATTTATGGTCTATATATATTTTATTCACTGCATGATGAAGTTCAAAAAATATGTAACATAATAGATAAAAGAAATAGAGACTGATCACGACTTCATCACTTGTTCATGTTGTTTTGTTACATATTTTTTGCTATGTGTGGGCGTAGGGTGGTACCTACTGGATTCACCCCGTGTTTGCTACAAAAAAATGTTGGCTATATCATAACTGCTGCTGCAGCACACATCTACGTCGTTTAATTAACCTAAATTGAACAATTCTCTTTTTTTCTTACTTATCAAGTGATCTTATTTGCGGTATTGTTTGTGTACAAGTATTAAATTGACAAGTAAGATCACTTGATAAATAACAAATTAGGATTTACACAATAAACAGGTCGACGGGATTTTGACTAATCAACTAATTGTTGACTTTTATTTCTTAATATGTGATTTATTTAGTAAAATATGTAATACCCCTCTCACTCGTACATATATATCTAGAAATAATTGAAGTAATTTTAAAATTTATTTAATTCATCAGACAGTTTATGTGACTTTGTAATTGGTGATAAATTTTAAAATTACTCAAAAAATCTTGCATGCTTAGGTATTAATTGTACAGAATAGGGCATGTTTAAGCTAATTTTGAGTTTACTTTTCGTTCTATTTTCAAATAAACTTAATTTGGTAATTGTTTTACAAATTTTTATTCTTGATTTCTTATGCTTTCCGTATTTTAAATTTTACGCTTGATTTTTATAATCAAATTATTATAATTGGCATGTTTGAAATTTTAAAAGATTTAATCACAATTTTCAATAATTTATTCAGAGTATAGTGTAAATCTTTCAAAATTTCATATCCAAAGAGTAGTTTTTCACCAAACTGATGATTTTAATATTTATTTTCGCATGACATTTTGAATTTGATTTTTAAGAAAGAAATACATTTGGCAAGTCCAAATCAACCATAAATGTATTTCTTTTTCTATTAATATTTATTTTGCATGTCGTTTTTCTGAAAACGAAAAGATTTATTAGCATTTTAAGATGTGCGAAAAATTCACGAACAAAAGAAAATGTTTAATAAATCTCTAGTAATCCATTTTATAAAATATAATTGCATGTATATGGAAATAAGCTATACAAATAGTATCATGAGATACTATACATAATATTTTTTATTATGAATATAAGTAAAATTGTTAAAATATTATTGTAGGTGAAAAAACTGTGACGAAAAATAATAAAAAAGCATTGTTAAAAAAAATTCCTTCATCCAAAAACGTTTGTTTATATTCATAAAACGAAACAAGTTGAAAAATAAGAATGCTCACGTGTATATTTTTTAATTAATTTTGAAGAGTTGATTTGTTTATCACGACAATTTTACATTTCTCAGTGAAAGTGTTTAACAGACTTTGGTTTTATTAATTTTTTCAATTAAGTACAAAAAAAGCATTTCTTTTTATTCTAATTGATTGGTTTTCGTTTGTTTAAGTAATAATATACTTTTGTTTATTTGAATTTCTATGAGTTTGTTAAGTTTCATCATTTAAATTTGCGTTTGTGTTTGCAGCAATTGGGGGCGCAGTACCCCCTCCGTCTTCAGCGCCCTCTTTCACACCACAACCGCCACAGGCTAATCCACCTATACCAGCACCACAACCTTATGGTGGTATAAAAAATCCATATTTCAAAATACTTTCCATGATTTCACAGAAATTATAATTTTATTGTAGTAATGCCTGGAATACCAACGGGTTCACCTTACATGATTCCAGGTCATCAAACACAGATTTATCCTCAGGGACCACCTCCAACCTATGATCAAGCCTTAACACATCCGGCTGCTCTTGTTGGTCAACATGTAAGTTCGAATCAATTAAGAAATTGCATGTTTTTTTGTGCTCATGAAATTTGTTGTAATTTAGATGTATCCGCCGGGTACAATGTACACCGCTGGTTATCCAACATATTTAGGATACCCAACGTATGCCCCAATGCAGTATTATCCTACACTTGGAGCTTATTCCTATGCCGCAATGCAGCCAGCACAATTGAGACCTACAATCATGATACCAGTAAGTAATCTGTCAAAATACTAATATGCTAAATGAAAACGACAATGAAGAGTAACAATTTAAAATCTTCTGAATCAAATTTGGTTTAAGTTCGATTTTGGAAGATGCATGGTATTGAAAAATACAAAACTTTTGTTATAAATCGATAAAGTAAAATTAAGTATTTGCATTTCGGTACCAAAACAACCATATTCTCAACCGCCTGGCCGAGCCGTAATCTTATTAATTACCGATCGGCTAGAAACTTAGTGATTTTTTTATTTTGAGGTTGTAATTCTCTAACTCTAAGACATAAATTTCAAATGACAAGTGCTTGTTTTGATTTATTGCTTGCATGTTTTATACAATCGTAAAATACAAAAAGTTACTAAAATCAAATAAATATTCAATTTTTCATTTAAAATCTTAAAAAAGGAATCAAAATGCAAAAAATAGCATAAAGAACTCGTCGCATAAGGCATTTTATGGCAATGGTGGCTTATATTGCTAATTTGCTACGTCACTTTTGCCATAAAATTTGCCTTATGCAACTCGTTCATTAATATACTAATTAGGTTTTCGTCAGAGAACATTCAAATTGAACGTATACTTTCTGAAAAAAAATGGAAATGAATATTCTGAAAAATATTTGAACTTTATTAACGGTGCTAGCTGTGATTGGCCAGTCCTATTTCTATCTCTAAATAAGCTGATATAAAATCTTTTATAAAAATTTGAATTCAGATAAATTTAATTTTTTTTTTGGCGAAACGAATGAAAAAACCTACATAGGTTTCAAATAAAATATTTTTAATGTAGATTCCAAAAAAACAATAATTAAAAAAATCATGCATCTTCCTAATGTCCTGTAAAAAAAACTAAATGATGTTGTGTTTAGAATGCATATGATACGGGGGCACGATTTGATGGTATAGCACAGCCGGTAATTCCACCAGCACCACCAGGGGTGCCCCCATCGGCTGCCCAACTGGCCGCAATGGCTGGACATCAAGTAGCCTTAGGGCAAAAGAAAAACTCCTTTTTAACTGGTGGATCGGATGGTGGCTACACATTTTGGTAGAATTTAATTCAATCAAATTAATTTCAGCCAACATTATCCTGATCTCGCTTCAGATTAGAACCACATCAAAAAAAAAAAACAATTTCATTTTCTCAATTGTAACTGATATATCTAGTCAGATAAATTGAGAATTGTAGAGTTTGATTCTGTTTATTCTCTATGTAACGTATATTTTTTTCTCTCGTTTTTCGTTCTCAATTTAGGCAATAAGAAAACTCTACAATTGTCAATTCCTATTAATTAATTGCCATTTTGACTGTAAAATACAATCGACTGTTGATGAGAATTCGACAAAATTTTGGTTGAGTATAAATTGAACTACTTTTTTTTCTAATTCAATGCTCTTGAGAATGTTGTGTGCAATATTTTTGACTGTTGCTCAGGAAAAGTTCGAGTTGAACTGATCCTATTGTTATTTTGCAGGCAATAACTTTTGTTAGATTCATTTTTTCTTTCGTACGGATTTAGGTGAAAAAGAAGTGATGAGAATTGACCTTTTATGTTTAGCGATACAAACCTATTTAAAAATTTATTGAAAAAAAAAATTAATAACTAGTCAATCGTAATTAACGCTATGCGATTAAAACTTATGTAGGTGAATAATTTATAATTGTAGATTATAATAGAACACCAAAATATAAAATTGAACTAATGAAATGCAAAAGTTTGTTGTTAAATACTTGCCATCAACGTTTTTTTGTTAAAATAAACTAATTTTTGTTGTATTTGAATGAAGTTTTTTACAATGAGATTTATTATTATTATACATATAAAAAATGTGAGACTGTGAAAATCTATTGTGAAAATAAAATCGAGTAATTGATCAATATATTTTTTTTTCTTGAAAATAATCTAATGGTTTCCTTATAAAAGAAATGAAAAGTCATCTTGTAATTGAAAATCAACAAAAAGACTGCACTAGTTTTGCAAAATGCATTGCTATATACCAATTAAGAATTTTGCCGCTTTATAATTAAGTACGTAAAGTAGGAGAAACGCATTTCTCTTTTCCATGCGAATGATTTTGCTGCTACGCTGGTCACAAAACGTTGAACTTGAATATTATACATGTTCCAAATAATTATTTATGTATAAAAGAAAAAGAGACACGAATAGAATCTGCGATGCAATACATGGCGATGAAAGTCAAGGTATTTTACAGTCCCCTGATTATGGCAAAATACATTGCCCGATAAAATGGTGAAAGTAGTTGGGTTACATTGAAATTAAATCGTTATTAGAAAAGAGGAAAATTGGAGAAATGGAGCAAGTGCACAAAATTGTACCACAAAGTAACATTTTAGATAAGAATTTGTAATGCTTCTGTTTTTAATTAATCTTAAAGTTCGTTTTTCCGCTAGTTTTAAATCTTTTTTTTGTTTTACACTGGATTTAAGGAATACTTTATAAGGCTTCTTCATTAAATTTCCATTTGTATTATAATAACTATTTAATAAGAACTATGAACAAATAAATAGAAAAATAAATATTACATCTTTTAGAAAAAAGACTAAATTGTAAAGAATTCATTATAAAGAACATACATTTACATACATTCGATTCGTCAATTACTAAACAGGCATGTACAATAATCGAGATAATAACATAAATTGAAATAAAGTAATAAATAAACAAATTTTAACAAATAAGAAAACTGAAACATCAAACATATCTTATTAACCACATAATTTTTGAACTGTTTTTAAAACAAAACAGAATTTTAATAATTAATACAATAGTTAATTAAAGCTATAGCTAATAGAACCAGAGAGAAAGTATGTTGAAATAAAATTAAAAAACATCCAGAAACATTCATTATTTTTCTCTAATAGGTGTATTAATATTGAATATAAAAAATAAAACTTACTGAATAACTATTTCAGGAATAGTTTTCTTTGTTGTTTTGAAATGTCATTAAAATGAACGTAAAATTCTTATAAAATTTCTTTTTACGAAAATCTATTAATTGAGTTGTGATATGGTGAAAGTTCATATACATGCATACACATTTCATTCTTTTATATTCCTCATGTATTTTAGCATAATAATTGGATCGATGTAGGTCATGTACTAAAAACAAAAATTTTTTACAGATTTGCTGACATTTCAAGGCATGCATTATTTTTTATTTTGAATAAAATATTCTACCAGAAAATAAATTCTGAAAAATTTTAATCTGACAATTTGAAATAAATTTGCATATTTTTTAGAATCACCCAAAGTATGTCACTTTTTTATATGCATAAGATAACTTTTTTACAGAAAAATATGGAAATCAATTCGATATAACATGAAATTTTGAATTACTTGCCTAAATGTATTTGGATATGCTTTTGGTAAACAAATACCACTACTATACAATACTTAAACTGAAAGTAAATAAAATTCTCATAGTTCCCTTAATAACAACCTATTTGTTGAGTTAGCTAAAATCCTTTTAAATCTAACTACTTATTATATTGGCTATACTTGAACCAGGATATTTATTATTTAATTAAATTAGATTTTATATTCAGTATAAACCTTTAACCAAATATAAAAGTTTTATCAGTGAAACAGTTGATCGACAAAATGAATGATACAAATTATTTGGTCTTTTTCATAGAGTACTGCAATTTTTTAACTATTGAACATCAAACTTATTCAACTCAAAAATATTGGTTACTTCAATTGGTTCATAACGTTTAATACGAGGTTTAATACCTTAGGAAAATAAGTTCTCCTCACTGCGCCACACTCACACTTATTCCAAATGCACCAATGGACGTTGCCTGAATCCCTTACTTCCATCCGGTCCTTTTGGCATTCTCACCACATTTTCATTAACTTGAAAAGCGCTACTATTGCTTCTGGATCTTGGATTACTATAGTCAGAAGATTGACTGGTACTCGACATACGTCTACTCTCATTACTCGTCAGACTGCAAGCACTCATCCTTCTTGATAAAAACAAACTAGACTCGCTTGACTCACGACTACTGTAAGACAATCGACGTGGCATATAGAAAAAATTTGCTTCCGTACTGGAAGCAGAAAGACGTCTTTGCAACCATGCAGCCGGCTCTATAAACGGCGAAGGGAAATGATTAGCAGATGAACCACGTCGCAATTTCGAACGTGGATCAAACTTTTTCGGACCTTCATCCACTTCCGAACTGCTAGGATAATCGGAATCACTTAATTTCTTCGACGATTTTTTTCCATTTATCTTTTTCTTTCTCTCTGGATGGGGAACATTATTTAATTCGTACACCTTCATCTCACCATTCAATTGCATTGCATTCCTGGCAGACTCCGACTGTACAAATTCAACTAACGCACACACCAGTCCAGCCAATGATGGATTTTTGTTGATGAATTGTCTCACATCAGCCGGAATTGGATTACCGGGTCTTAAAATTCGGATAAGAGCAATTTCTCCGCATGGCTTAAACAGTTCCGCCACATTCTCAATGGTTGCCTTCTCAATAGGCATATTGACCGCAATTATGGTCCTAGATGGTGTTGTCTCATCGTACTGCGGTAATGGGTCCAAACGACGCAGTTTAGTGCCAGCCTCATTAATTTCCAACTTTGTAGAACGCGTCAGGGCATGAGCTACAACTCTCCAATCTTTCGTCAAGTGTTTAACTCGCTTAAAGCTTGAAATGAGCTTAAGAGACACATAGCCTTCCTTATTCCGTTTAACATGTTTCAAGAGGAACGCATCCTTGGTGATGTTCGCATCGGAAAAATAGAACTCCACTTGCTGGACTATTTTGTCCGCCAATTCGTCACTGGGAGGCGTGAAAGGTGGAATCTCAGGTGTCACTTCACACCCTGAATCCTTGCCACCGCCAGCGGAACCATTGTCCGAACTGCTGTCGGAGAGGTCCTCATGTTGGGCACTGTCTATCGATGAGATGCTGTCCCGTTTCACCGATGTCTCGTCTAAATCGTTCTGCTCTTGAATTGGTGCCGGCATCCTTAATAAACTAATATCACAATGTTTATATATCACTTCTACTACTCTAAATTGAATTCAGTCTTTTTTGGCACTAACAAAACAATTTTTGAGTTCGGTACTGGAGTTTCGGGAAAATGCACAAATCAAATGTAGGTCACACGTGGTGATCCAGTTTAGAGCGCTACTGCCACCAAAACACCTGTTTTATGACCTAGCTTTCGAAGTATACTAAATGACTAACTCAATGGGGGCCGGTTATATAGCCTTTGCTTGTGGTAGGGATCATATTCTGTGTCTACTGCTCTCTTTCACCTTATCTTAGTGTCACGGTCAAAAACATGACCTACCTTACACTTAATTCTTATAAAATTTCTTTTGAATTATCGAATGTACGAACATATTAGAGGAAAAACTGCTGACAAGCAAGGTTCCAAATTCAATGATGAATCAATTGTAATTAAATTCGAACCTTGATGGACTTCAACAAGGCTGTAAGTAATAGGTCAATATTAATTAATTGCCATATGCTGTGACATGTTATTTAATGTTTATTTTTGTTTTTGATGAAAAAACTTTTTTTAGAAAGACAAATGTTAAGTTTTTCTCGTTTCAATGTTCTATTAACTATATTAATTTTATTGTGAAGAATATTTGTGAGTATTAAACGGATATTCGTAATATTTTTTAGTTAAAACTTCAGGAACACTTTCATTACTGACATTGTAGTTGAGTTTTTCTGTTTCCTTCCATCATACAAAGAAATTTTTCTGCGTATTTAATAAAATCATTGAAACGATTGTTTACACTTCAAAAGTCAATTTTATGTTTGTATGGGGATATTACATGTACCAGTACATTTCAGGGCCGGAATGAACATGTCCAGAATCTACAAGAACATATTTAAATAAATTTATATTAAACTAATTGTAAACCTTCACAAACAAAAACTCAACTCAACAAACATCAATTATTAAAAAACCACCATGATATCAAAAGCGTAACTAATTTTGATTTTAAATAGACTTTATGTATAATTAATAACTACCGCATTTGAATTTTGATCACCAGATCAATTACATACATATACATACCTTCTTTTTATCAAAAAATATAATAAAACCTATTTACAGTGCTCCATAGAATATGCATGTAGCTTGTATACAATTTTAATTAAATGAAAAGAAAAAGTGGCCAGTGTTTATTATTACAACTTATGGTTGACCTGTCAACAAACGGACGATGGACTTGACTTTCCCTAAACATATTACCATCATAATGTGAAATTCTCCACTAGAGCATGAGTTGAATATCATGTACTTTCAAATGCCGTTCTCTTCGTTTGAATTCAAAATAAAAATATTATAGAATTAATTGTCGCATGATACCAGACGAGTTTTGTGTTATGAAGAATGAAGAATAAACAATTGTGTCTTTTTAGGTATGGAAACAATTCCAGCTCTGATGTCTCACATCACAATAATTTTTCTGCTAAATTGACTTTAGATAACATTTTTCGTGGAAATTTATTCCAGAGCAAAATAACAAGTACATAAAACTTTTTAATTAAAAGATCTCTAGCAAATGCTATAAACACTTTTATTTGTTACATTGATCAGATTTTGGAAATCCAATTAAAGTTGGATACAATAAAACAACCGTATTTGCTATTAAATTTTTATTTAAACTGTTGAAACATACGCTAAGACCATTAAAGAGTTTAGTAGAAGTAAGTCGGCTTAGAAAGTAGAGTAAATACAAACTAATTTAATACACGCTTTAATTGCAAGACGAATCAAAACTTTTTATTGTTATCAATTATAAATAAAGTAAAAGCGGTGGCAATGCTTTTCAAATTTTTTGCCATAAATTTAGGTTCATTAAGTAGAAATTTTTTTGAACACATTTTCCACTACCTAATCGGACTTTAAAATCCAAATCAGACTATTTCTTTTTGTGTGGTAATTTTGCTCTACTGTGCAACTTAAAGGAGATTGCAATTGTCAATTGACCACGAAAAGATGTTTGTTTAATTGTAATCCATCAGGTGAATAGTAAAAGTCGTTTATACGCGGCTTTCAAAGTGCTAGAAAAAAACTATAATCAAAGTGCCTTCAAATTAACTTCACTTTGACTAATGATACACTTATGTTCACTAAGTTTTATTTTCTTAATGTGTCTTCATTTCTTACTTTATATGGTAATAATAAATGTTCTAAAATCATCAAATGAATTTTCATCTAGTTATGGTGCGAGTATAAATTATGGTTTTATATTTGAAATAAATCTAAGAATTAAAAATAAAATCGCACTTTTTGCTTCTATAGGTTCGATATTTATCAGACAAAAGGTTAAACACTCGAATGTAGGTTAAATGAACCTTGAAAGCATCAATTAGCCATACATTATGATTAAGGCTTTTTAATAGACAAAAATATTTTGATCTGTACATTTTTTCGTTCAAATTAAAAATAATACAGAGACAAACAGTTACAATCTTTCTATAGTCACATTCATTAGGTTAATAAGAATAACATTTCAGTGAAGCATTGATCTAGAGCGAATGATTAAATTTAGGATAAAGATAAGTGCAATTTTAATATTTGAGTTTGTTTTGAGATTATGTTGGTATCCTTGATGAAAAAAAATGCCAGTCCCTTCTGGGTCGCCTTGATCCAATTGGGAAAACAGACAGCTTGGTGTGTTAAAATTGATTTAAACTGCAATACTGATGCTGGAGCTGGGTAGGGCCCCCAACTTGATCATATTCGACCACTTTACCTCGCTCTCGAAACAAACCTCACCTTAAGTCATTGACACTTTATATGCCTACTTGATTTTTGCAGTAACCTGGAATTGTTACTTAAATGTAATCGCATAAAATCACACCGAGACTAGCCGGAAAAAATTTATGTGCAGAAATAATTTGCGGGTTTAGTCGGACAGCACTAATTAATTAAATAGTCAGAAATCAGTCAATTAACAAATTATATTTAGGAATGATAAAAAAATATTAATTAAGAGAATTGTACCAAAAACAAGTGTTGATTCTTGGGTTTTTTGCATCTGATATTATTATTTTCATTTAAGAAATACGTATGGTTGAAGTTTAATGTATATAACTATCTAATAATAATAGCTAATTATTACAGCTAACCATTGACCGAGTCTGGTCACAACACCGAGACGTACATACATAATTAAAATATGGCTTCAAGAGCAAATCATCCAAGCGATGAAATCAAGTTCAATGTAAAAATTAAAACAACAGTACAGTACAGTGCAAAGTTATATTACGTTATTTATATAATCATTTCCGGGTACACAATTTTTTATAATTAGGTATAAATGTTCGTTTCTTACAATTTATCCACATAGAAAATTTACAAATAGGTTCTATTTACGTCGATTTCCGTACTATATCCAATATTAATCTCAGCAGAGAATGGACCTGCGATTTATTTTTGATCAAAAAAAAGTAGGTAGAAGAGTGTCTTAAAAAGAAAAACAAAACATTTGACATTGCTGTGCATATTTATACCCTCGAAGGTTTTTCTCCGTATTTAACAAGAAATGTATTTATATTATTTCACTCGTATACCACATATGAGTGATGGTCTTTTCTTTTGAGTTTGTACCTTTAAATTAGCCTTGTTCGACTTCCGGAGGTCATCCACTTTATTTCCGATTAATGCAAAATAAAAAATAGTACGTGAATATTATGGTTCTCTTTTGAAATCAAGGTTTATTATTTATAATGTTTTGTGCTAAAGGTTAAAAAATACAATTTTTATACCCACATCCCACTGTGAATGCATGTAGGTATTATTCTAAAAAATCTTGGCGTATACCTATGGTTCATGTGTTTAATTGCTTTAGAAGTTGTAAATTTCATTAAAATGATTTTGGTCAACTTGAGGCAACCCTTTTCAATTTAATTAGTGAAGGGATATACTTTACCCACTATAACTGTCTTTCCTTGTATTTTACTGTTGAAGAATTCTATAAATAAGACAATCACGCTTATAGTCACTCCAATGCCAAAAACTATCAATGCAGGATAAAAATCACCTATGCTCACATTAAAAACGATGCTTTTTGAAGTAAGAATACATTCTGGTTTTTTAGGATGCCAAAAATTTCTTTCCCTATGAAGTAAACCATGTTCTGCCAGACGTTGTAAACTGTAAATGAAGTTTTAGGAAAGTGAAAAAAAATGAACATAATACAAATACCAGAAATTTGTCATATCTAAAAATGGTGAATTTTTCTGGACGTTTGCATACGTTGGTTGATGTGACGGATACATTTGGACCTCTCTAACATCACAAATTGCTTTTTCACTAAAAGTTCTCCTTATAATCGAATAAGCCGTTGCCAATTCCACGTGAAATGCGTAATTTCCAAGCTCCACTTGATGTAAGCCTTGTTCAGGTGGAAGAAAATTCGAAGCGTTCTTTTTTTCCAAGATTTTTTGATAATACAATTGTTTAGAATTTTCGTCAGTGGTGTACTAGAATAATTAGATTTTAGCATAAATTAAATTTTTCCAAAAATTTGATAATACCAAAAAATAATCTCTATTATACAAAGTATCTTCACACCCTACCCTCATAGGTGACCATAATATTTCTTTAATGGTTTTAATGTTGGACTGTGGTTTTTGCAATAAATTGGAAACGATACTAGCTGAATAAAATTGATAAATTAATATTGAGAGTAAAAAAATAAAAATCGTTACTATTCGACCGCAAAGTAGATTCGGTGATACCAATGCACCTAAAGAATTAATTTTATAACAAAATAAGTTTAACAGTGACATGGAAAATGTAAAAACCTTGCTGACAAAATGCTCCAACAGTATTTAATACCAAAGAACTCCAAGTAGTATCCAATTCGGTGTTAAATTTGTTTTTTTCGTACAGTAGACTAAGTTTTAATACGACTATGGCTAATAGGCCCGAAAATAGTGTACACAACCAAATAGTGAGCGATAGGGGCTTGACGTAAGCCTCAGCAGGAGTTTTCGCTTTTGGATTTCGAAACACGAAAGATGCCCTGAAATTATCATTGCAATATTTGTTATTATGTAAAAGAAAACTTGTGGTCGTATGTAAGTAACCGTAATATCCAAGTACTTCTGCCATATTGAATGACAGCCGCTCTATCGGTTCTTAGGAACAATGGAGAATATCCAAAATCGACAACGTGATTAGCCAAATCACCCACCAATCCATCAAAATGGGTTTCATTCTTTTTGTAGCCCCACGACTTGGCAACTTTTATGTCCACCCTATAAATTTTTAATTAATTTACAAAAAAATATTTATCATTGATGTGAATAAATAATTACGTGAAATTGTAATAATCTCTGCAGAAGCCCATCAATCTACTATGAAATCTGTTAAGTGTATTTATTTCACGATTTTGGTCGCTTGCTAGATAGTCAGCTAATTTTCCTTCAAAATCCACTGGTAACACAACATCAGCTTTAAAATTAACTTCAGTCATATTTTTTCTAATCCAGTATTTGTTTCCTAAATAATTCTCCCGGTATTCCTGTATCCTTGGATCGTAACAGCCAAGTTTAGTGACTTTTAAGGATCCGCCTTTTCCAAATGCAGGATTGTAAACGTCTTTTATGGGCCAACAAGGCTCTTCTTTGATAATAACGCGACAGTTTGCATTTATATTAATTTCTACATTTTCAAACAAGTCAAAAATATTGTCAAAAGACGATTGAATGAGCCATGTGTGTTTCACGTCGAAGAGTTTCATAGAGCCACAATGAAACAGAAATTGATGGGCGAATTCACAGTCACCATCTATTACGATCGCTGTCGATACTTGATCAGATTTAAATGATGACACAAAATCGCTAAAATCTTTTAATTGATTCATATTTAAACTGAGAGAAAATTTTGTTATAAAATGTTTTTTAATTTGGATTTGCTCTGTAAAAGATAAATTATATTTTATATAAAAATTTAATTGAGTTTTAAAAATTGAAGTAGGTACTTACCTATTTTTCTAAAACACCCTATTATGTTAGCGTGCTTAATGGCATTTTTGATAAAAAAGTCTTCCATTAATTTAATGTCTGTAAAAGAGTATGCAATTTTCATAAAAACACACAATTTTAGACTGATTATCAGAATTTGCGTCATTGTTCTAAATAAGCGTTGCTTGAAAATGAATTATGGTTAAAAAGAAAATGTCATGTAGAATGTTTATTAATTTTTTAGTTGTAAAAAGAAAATTGTTGAACTGACAAGAAAATTGTCTTCGTGTTATTTGGGGCAGAAGTTAATAAAATATTACAAATCTAGTAGTGTAGTGGTTTTTGGTTTACATCACATATAGAAGCGTAAATAATAATATAAATTTTTTATTTATTACTTTTTCTAAATAATTTTTAATTGAAATATGTAGGTAGTATGGAATATATGTATTCCTGCCAACGAAGCAGGAATCATGGGGTTAATATACATATTTACATAAGTATGTATGTTTACTTTTACGAAAATTAACATATTAAACAGGCCAAATATGTCCTCAATCATTTTTAATTCTATCATACGGTCGTAAATTACCAAACTGATAAATCACCTTTCGAAACAGAAAATTCTGTGATTTCTTCTGGAAACCAGAGCCTGCTGACGAAATAAACAGCGATGATCATTTAGAGACTATTATCTCTCAACCTCGATTTCATTTTTCAATACACAATAACGATAAAACATTGCCATAACGAGATCTTTGTAGTTTCAATCTAGAAATGTCATACATCAAATCTTTGGGCGCTTATTTCTGAGTAATCAAGTGTCCTACTTATGGGTATCCGAGTTTGAGCTCTATTTTTGCATATTAATTTATCACTAATTCTATTCGGTTAATCGTCTGCTATTTAGGTATTAATTCACCAGGTACCTACCATAGATTATTTAATATATTTGGTGGCACAAATTGAAGATACTCGCGAACGGGTATATTATTGATTGACCGAATTTATGATTAAAAAAATACATATAGGTATGTAATTTGTAATTACATTAGATCAATAAATTTCTAGTATAAGAAACACAAAATATTTGATATTGCTCTTTATTTATACCCTTGCTGGCAGGATTTTCTCTGCATTTAACAATAAATGTATTTATATTATTTTGCTCCTATGTACGACATTACTTATGAGTGATGGTCCTGTACCTTTAAATTGACCTTGTTCGACTTCCAGAAGTCAGCCATTTCATTTCCGATTAATGCAAAATAAAAAATAATACCTCTGTTAATATTGTGGTTCTCTTTTGACAAAATAGTTTATTATTTATAATGTTCTGTGCTAAGTTAGAAAATACAATTTTTATTTCCATATCTCAGAGTATATATTGGTTACGCATGTAGGTATTAATTCATAAAAATCTTAATCGATACTTAGTGAAGTGTTTAGAGTATTAGAGTACACTATAAGAGTTGCACATTTCATTAAAGTACCTACATTTAGCCAAATTGAATTAACTCTTTTCAATTTAATTAGTGAAGGGATATACTTTACCTTCATAATTTCTTTTTACTTTAATTTTAAATTTGAACAATAATTCTAAAAATAAGACGAACACACTCATAATCATTCCAATACCAAGAGTCATCAATGCAGGATAAAAATCACCTAAGCCTACATTAAAAACGACGCTTTTAGAAGATTGAATACAATCTGGTTTTCTAGGATGCCAAAAAATTATTTCCCTATGAAGTAAACCATGTTCTGCCAAACGTTGTAAACTGCAATTTATGTAACTGTAAGTTATGGGAAAGTTTGAAAAAATAATGAACAATTAACAAACCAAAAATTCGTCATATCTAAAAAAGGTGAATTTTTCTGAACATTTGCATGCATTGGCTGCGTTGGATACATTTGGACCTCTTTAATATCACAAATTGCTCTTTCACTAAAAGTTTTCCTTATAATGGGATAAGCAGTGGCTAGTTCCACATGAAAAGCGTAATTTCCAAGTTCCACTTGATGTAAACCTTGTTCAGGTGAAAGAAAGTTCGAAACATTCTTTTTTCCTAAGATTTTTTGGAAATACAATTGCTTAGAGTGTTCGTCGGTGGTATACTGGAACAATAAAATTTTAGCATAAAATACACTTTTTCAATAATTTAATCATACCAAAAAGTAATCTCTATTATACAAAATATCTTCACACCCTGCCTTCATAGATGACAACAATAAATCTTCAACGGTTTTAATGTTAGTCTGTGGTTTTTGCAATAAATTGGAAACGATACTAGCTGAATAAAATTGATAAATTAATATTGAAAGTAAAAAAATAAAAATCGTTACTATTCGACCGCAAAGTAGATTCGGTGATACCAATGCACCTAAAGAATTAATTTTAAAACAAAATAAGTTTAACAGTGACTTGGAAAAAGTAACAACCTTGCTGACAAAATGCTCCAACAGTATTTAAAACCAGGGAACTCCAAGTGGTATCTAATTCGGTGTTAAATTTCTTCCTTTCGTACAGCAGACTAAGTTTTAAAACGGCTATGGCTAATAGGCCCGAAAATAGTGTACACAACCAAATTGTGAGCGATAGGGGCTTGAAGTATGCCTCCGCAGGAGTCTTCTCTTTCGGATTTCGAAAAACAAAAGCCGCCCTGGAATTAGGTATTATTAGTTGTTATAAAAAAATTATATATGTCATTTATAACCGTAATATCCAGGTTCTTCTGCCGTATTGCATGACAGTGGCTCTGTCCGTTCTTACGAACAGTGGAGAGTATCCGAAGTCGACAACATGGTTCTCCAAATCACCCACTAATCCATCAAAATGAAATTCATCCTTTTTGTAGCCCCACGACTTGGTAACTTTTATGTCAACCCTATAAATTTTAAATTTATTTACAAAAAAAATATTTATCATTGTGAACAAATAATAACGTGAAATTGTAATAATCTCTGCAGAAGCCCATCAATCTACTATGAAATCGGTTAAATGTATTTACTTCGCGATTTTGGTCACTTGCTAGGTAATCGGTTAATTTTCCTTCAAAATCCACTGGTAGCACAACATCAGCTTTAAAATTAACTCCTGTCATATTTCTTCTAATCCAGTATTTGCTTCCTAAATAATTCTCTCGGTATTCCTGTATCCTTGGATCGTAATAGCCAAGTTGGGTGACTTTTAAGGAGCCACCTTTTCCAAATGCAGGATTGTAAACGTCTTTTATGGGCCAACATGGCTCTTCTTTGATAACAACGCGACAGTTTGCATTTATATTAATTTCTACATTTTCAAACAAGTCAAAAATATTATCAAAAGACGATTGAATAAGCCATATATGTTTCACGTCGAAGAGTTTCATAGAGCCACAATGCATCAGAAATTGATGCGTGAATTCACAGTCACCATCTATTACGATCGCTGTCGATACTTGGTCAGAATTAAATTGTGGCACGAATTCGTTAAAATCTTTTAATTTATTTATTTTCAAATTGAGAGGAAATTTTGTTATGAAATGTTTCATAATCTGGATTCGTTCTTTAAAATATTAATTGTGTTTCATATAAAAGTTTAATCAAGCTGTAGAAATTGGAATTTACTTACCTATTTTACTAAAACACCCTATTATGTTAGCGTGTTTAATAGCATTTTTAACAAAAAATTCTTCCATTAGTTTAATGTCCGTAAAAGAGCTTGCAATTTTCATAAATACAAATAGTTTTAAAATGATTATCAGAATTTTTTTCATTGTTCTAAATAAGTGTTGCTTGAAAATGAATTTCAGTTTAGAAGAAAACTCGTAATACCTTCTAGAAAGGTTATTAATTATTTGGTTGAATATATAAAGAAAATTGTTAAACTGACAAGAAAATTGTCTTCGTGTTTATTGGGGCAGAAGTTAATAAAATATGACAAATCTAAAGGTTACGCATAGAAGTGTAAATAATTCCTTTGGTACACAGTGAATGGTTTCTATTATTATGATAAAAATAATGATATTAATTGATTAATACTTTTTCAAAACATTTTGGAAGAGAAATGTAGATTTTATTTCTGATATCCAAACAGGAGTCAGGTTGTTAAAAATATTTTAATAAATAAATGTATTTGCTTTTACGAAGAAAAATACGATATTTAGTTTTTAGTATTAGGGTACATGATTAAATTTCAATACAACAAGTTAATTGAGATTAAATTTAAATCAATTTGTTAAATAATGTTTACCCTGTCCATCTATGACATAAATGGTAATAACACCGTAATTGGTATTATTACCTCAATGTGCTATACATACTTAGATACAAATCTTGTAAAATTTATGGTTTAGTTAATGTGATTAGAGAAAATCGTTTTAAATTATGCAGCAAATATTATGTCAACTTGTTTCTTTTATTTTATGCCTAACTATAGTAGTATTCTCTAAGATTTTACAAGCATTAGTTTGTCTTAACAAAATGATGTTACATGTTGTTTATTGTTGTTCTCTGATATTAGCTCTATTTCAGTGCATCAATACATCTAATCCTCCACTAGATTTAATTTTCTCATTTTCCAAACACAATCACATTTCGTTTGGGGCATTTTTTACATGTTTCAATAGCCCTACCGGTTAGTTTTATTTATTATACTTATGAAATTTTGGTAGAAAATTAGATATTAAATTTTTAACATTTTTAGAAAAAGTAAACACTTTTAGAGAAATTGCCAATAGTAAATTAAGATTTATTGTAGTTGATGTAAATGTGCACAATTCTCAACAATTGTCATTTGTGTTAAGAAGAGAACATAGTCATTTTGGTGTGATTTACGATGGGCGATGTGCAAATAGTTTAAACTATTTTAGAGAACAAGTACGTGGTCTTTATAAACATACCGATTTTTAAACTATGCCTTTATAAATCAATTAGTTTACAGGTAAACAAGAGTATTTCTTTGAAATGTATCATTGGCTTATTTTTAATTTGCAATTCAACGAAATTGAATGGTTCTTCTCCATCGCTCCGTTAAATATCAATTCAGACGTACATATTGCTCTTCCTAATGAGACTAATAATGGTACTGATATATTTGATATTTACAATCAGGCCTATAATCATGGCGGCACCTTAAATGTAACAAAGATCGGACTTTATACGAAGAGAAATGGTTATGAGGTACCAAAGATTGGAAATAAGTACTTCAACAGACGAAATATGTCCTCAATCACGTTTAAATCCGCCGTAGTGGTAAATGAACTAAACAATCGGCTATCGAAACCGAAAATTCAGTAATTTTTTTCTAGAAACCAGAGTCTGCTGACGAAATACCGCTTGAAGAGTATTTAAACAGCGATGATCATTTAGAGACCAATTCTCAGCATCGATTTCAATACACAACGATACAACATTGCCGAGATCTTTACAATTTCAGCCTGGAAATGTCGTATACAAAATCTTGGGGCTACATACAATCAAATGGCCGGTTCGATGGACTTGTTAGACTCTTAGAGCAACGTTTAATTGACTTTGGAAGTTCCCCTCTAATATTCAAACTAGACCGAATGCCAGTTATTGATTACAGCTATGGTAGTTGGATCCTTAGATCCACCTTCATCTATCGACGTCCAAAAGTTATTCCTAAGTCATATGAAATTTTTCTGCGACCGTTATCGAAAAACGTATGGCTAACAGTGCTATTATTCATGTCAGTCATATTGCTATCGCTTCGATTAACATTTCATAGTGAGAGAAGAATCCGCAAAGAGAATATAAGTACTTGCGTCGACTCGTCTTGGAGTTTTTTGATTTTATTCACATTGGGCGCTTTTTGCCAGCAAGGTGCTACTTGCTATCCAAAAATGATATGCAGTCGCATTTTATCCGTGTTTGTATTCCTGTTTTGCATATTAATTTATCAATTCTATTCAGCTAGTATCGTCTCCTATTTATTAATGGATCCACCACGTACCATAAATAATTTAAAAGATTTAGTATCGAGCCAGTTGCGTGCAGGAATTGAAGATATACTGATTGACCGAGATTATTTTGTGGTATACATATAAATTATTAACTATAATAGTCTCCTTTTTTAAGAAAGTTTTTGTATGTTTAATTCTAAATTTAGCAAACAACAGATCCGTATGCAATACAATTATACATTACTAAAATTAAAGGTGAAACTAACGATTCGGGATTTTATGACCCCGAAGAAGGTTTGAGATTGGTTAGAAAGGGAGGGTTTGCCTTTCATGTAGAAACCAGCACTGCGTATCCGATTATAGAGAAAACTTTTACAAATGAAGAGATTTGCGATTTGGAGGAAGTGCAAATGTACAGGACACAACCGATGCATACAAATCTTCAGAAACACTCGCCGTTTAGGGAAATGATGAATTATTGGTGAGTATTTTATTCAAGCAGTTAATGAATAGAATATTAAGATAGATGACTTGTTTTAGCAATTTAAAAATGTTGGAGGTCGGTAGTATGTTTAGATTACGTAAAAAGTGGAATGCTAGACAACCAACATGTATCGAAGCAGCGAAAAAAGTGGAGCTTCATGTGAGTCTCAAAGAATTTTCCAGTGGATTAATTGTTTTGTTTTATGGAATCTGTGCAAGTCTCAGTTTTCTCTTTGCAGAATTTATAATCTATTATCGCAATGACATTCTAAACAAATGTACTTTGTTATTTGAAAAAAGTAACACTCAAATTCATCCTTACGCTAACTAGGAAAATCACAAATAGTTTAATGTTTTCATTTATTTTTTATCAAATAAATACATAAATACGTTAACTCCTAAAAAAATATGTAGAACTTAAATGGTAGAAATGATTTATATTACGTAGTTTGTATAAACATATTCTATAAATAAAAAAAAGGTATTTACATTTAAATTTTCTAATACTACAAAAAATAAAACAGATACCAGGAGAAGAGTGTGAACCAAAACACTTAAATTCCAGACTCACAGTTGAACTTTGGATAGAAAAAGTCCCCACATATTTGTAATCTTTTATTTGAATTATGTAGAAATTGTAAAAAGTATAATTACTGCTAAGTTTTAAAGTATTCTTTTCACATTTAAAAAATCACATCCTAAACTTAAACATGTATATTATTATAACAGCATTTAAGACAATGTATGTTTGAGTAAGTTTCCATTTTTTTCATAAAATAATAAATACCATGCTGTTATAAAAACACTATAGAAGGAATGTGATTTTATTTATATGTAATTTTACCGTTCTTCTAATATCACAGTTTCTTGGGGACATAAATTTAATTGTTTAAGTGTTAAGGAAATATCCAAGGATGTTAACTGGAAAAATATAGCAAATAATAACCGGTTTTAGTTATACATTCAAAAAAACTTACATCTCTTCTAGGCCAGCTTGATATTACTTTGTATTCCGAACTGGGATATCCCTGAACAATTAGAAAATCTAACAAGATCTAAAACAGATAAAGCACATTGTTTAAAACCACTCAAAACCAAACAATAAACAATGTCTTAAGCTACCTTTAATGGAGTGTTTGCCAGAAATCTCCGTTCGATATGTTCTCCTTTGGGCAATCGGAATCTAATTTTCGTTATATCATTTTCTGGATTGTCGACTGGTTCCGGTGGTAAGCTGGCAGCGACTTTCTTCCTATGCGCTTCTTTTTTCGCCTCCTCCTCTGCCTTTTCACTTTCCAAACGTTTACGTGCTTGCGTTTCAGCCTCTGCTTGAATACGTTTGGCTTCTTCTTTAGCTCTATAACAAACAACAAAATCAATTCCCAAATCAACTAATTTAGAATTTCTCTCGCCACTACTAACCTATCCGCTTCCAAACTTTCGCGATACGCTTCATCCTGTTCCCATTTAACCAATTCCCTTTCTGCTCTTTCTTTCTCTTCTTTCACTTCGACTCGCTGATGTTCACTGAACACCTCAACAGCTTCAATTAAACTCGATAACAACTCATTGACTCCCACATTTCCTAAACAAACCCCAATAAGTACTACATAACTCATATACTAACAATTGCTTTCATTTACCATGTACAACACTAAAAATCTCAATAGTCGAACGTATTTTCATAATAATTACAATCGCTGGCAATCGATCTATTGGTATGTTACGTAAACTCATTGCTGCCGTTGAACCTAATGTACTATTAACTGAATTTTGCAATTTTGTACGATTACTTTCAAATGTAATATCCCATCCCCATAAAACGAAATTATTTTCAAACATTTCCATTACACTTTCGAAGCCTAATAATTGTGTACAAAAGACATTTGTTAAAACACTTGCATCATGGTGCAAATACAATGCCAGAATTTTCCTCTAAAAAGTAATTCAATATATAAAACGGTTTTACTTTTATGTCACGTTTACATACGTCCTTTGCTGGTTTAGAGCATGCTTCTTTAATAGCGTCATCTAAAGTTCCTTGATAAAATGCAGGATGGATATGACCGTAACGAGCCGAGAACTGTTCGGAAAATGTTATACTACCGAACATTTCATCCTCAATATGTTCAGGAACTGTGCAAATTAAAAACGATTAAATGAGTCATTAAAATTTATGACAAAAACACATACTTAATGGCTCCATTCGTTTTGTACCAACATTATCCACAAAATACTCATCATCTACATTGAAACTCTCTGAAGCATCCTCAAATTCATCATCATCACTGTCTATTTGTATAACTTGATTTGAGGTAGACGATGGAGTGGCTTTCCGCTCTTTGTTACTATGATTTGACTGCATATTTCGGCGTACAGTGAACGTATGTTCCGGGTAACTAGAATTTACAATTATACAGTATAAAATTGTGGATAAATGGAGTTAAGTTTACTTTATTCCCGACAATGCAAGCATAGTTTGATCGTCTATATTTGGCGGCCAGCCGCTCCATATTTGATTTCGAACATGAATATTTGTCAAAGTGTACACATCAGTTTTCACTTCTAAGATCGTTTTCGTGCCTTGATATCTTAAACTATACGTTTCGGCGTCGTGGATTATCTTCAGTATGTACATTCCGTTCAATCTTTGTGTCACCTCATTCCTAAAATGTTTTAAGTTATCAGTAAAGGTTGCCATAAGAAAATCAATAGAACTTACTCGTCCTCCGATGTAACTGCGCCATCATTCTGTCTAATAGTCAATTGCATATTATTTTCATCGGGCAACATTAATTTCGAGAATGGAGTCTTTTCATATTGTGCCATTCTGGCCCATCCTGACAACAATTGACGACAGGGTGCCACTTTGACTTCTTTAAATAAGTGATTTTTCAAATCCAAAACTGTTCCACTTTCTGGTAGTTGAATTTTTATAATTCTATCACAGTATTGTATATTGAATGTTAACAATTTTGCACTAGATGTTGATGGATAATTATTTTCATCTACTTCTGTATTATTTCTAGATTTTTCTGTTGCCGCATATACTATGTTATTGCCTACTTTCAAAGTCTCTGTGGCTGTTTCTACTGGAATAGTCGCTGAATTGGGCAAATCGTCATCGACTATCATAACATCATCGGAGAGATCAGGATTTGATTGTGTTGGTGGCTGAAATGACTGCGAATCTGGTGGCATTACTTTGCTAACTGCCCTCTGAAATGAAAAGTGGAAACAGTTTGAAAATTCAATGTAGAATAATCAGATTTTATAAAAAAATATGGAAAGATGAATAATTAATCGAGCAGCCCTGTATAAATCGTTCGAACCACCCCGTATATAAAAGAGATTTTAACACAAATCAATATGAAATGAATTTATATACATACCAATAAATCCCAGTTCGTTTCATTTAGATACAGAATAGCTTCTTCGACATTTTCGATGCCAGTACATGCCTGAAATTTTCAACAATGAATTATTATTTTAAAAAAGACGATTCTGTTTGTCATTCTAACCTAAATCAGACAATTAAAATATAGAGTGTTAAACTTACTTGAAAATCAGCTAAAATTTCTTCTCTATTTTCAGACATCTTTTTAAACTTCAATTATTAACAGTGTTTTTATTCAAAAGAGTTCAATTAATTAAAATGGATTAATAAAAAGTACTGAATGAATTCTTCTGTCAATCTTTCACACAAAAACAGTATACGCATGCGTATATAATACGATTGCCGTTATGGGCAAGCTTAAGCATAAAAGCGTTAGCAAATAGCAATACAAAACAAAGAAAAAATTCAATTCGTATAAAATAGATTATTGGTTTAATATATTACAGATATTTTAATTTTTATATGTTATCATCTTGATAAAAAATATGAATAAAAAACGAATTAGACTCAATTTAGCAATAATATACGCATTGAAAGCCAAATGACTAAGTTGGTCGATTGTACCATTTGATTTTAATCAATGACGAATTCGTCTGAAATTTTATTTTATTACTGGGATTAATAACTAAAACAAAAATATAATGACAATTAAAATTCTGAGCTTGAAAACGTTCAAATATATGATTTTTATTTAAAAAAAAATTACATATCAATCAAAAACAGAACAAAATAAGAAGTTGATTTCAAAATGATAAGCCTTTTAAACTTAGAAAACAAAAAAGTCGTTAAATATTAGGTATATTTCGCTTTCATACGTTGATATAAAATGTAGGTATTTTTCATTGTAGTTTTATAGGTATAATCATCCAAAAAAGGAGGTATATGTATATGTATATGTTGTGGATGACGAAGGGTGGTTTGTTTAAATGAGGAAGTCACTTTCACTTAATTAGGTTTATTAAAGTATTATGAAAAAGGCGGTTAATTACAGACTAGTTTTAGGTTATATCGATCAATCATAGAGTATCATTTTAGTAGTAAGTTTACAGATCTCTTTACTTGGATCGGCGGCCACGCCCACGATACCCCTTTCCACCGGTATGTGTTACCACAAAATCTTGTAGGTGAGCCGGCAGCCTAATTTCTCTTCTGGGAACAGCATCCGATGGTTCTGGATTAATGGTGCTGCTACAGCTCGGTACCTCGTTCTGTGCTTCGTAGTCTTCTGGCGCGTCTTCATAACTCTCTTCTTCCGTCGATGTGGTTGTCGATGTCGATGTCTCTATGGTCGATTCGGGTGTATTTTGTTCTTTCACTTGTTCGTTCTCTGTTATTGCCACTGGTGGTGTTTCTTCAGTTGACTGTTCTTCAGGCGGGGTTGCCACTACACTTGTGTGCAATGGGAGATCGGTCCAGTCCATTTTTTCGTCTTTAGTGGTCAGCTTTCTGGGTGGTTTCCGCTCGGCAGTTCTTAATTGGTTTGTGTGGCGTTTGTGTATTCGCTCGCAAGTGTCTTTTGTTTCGTAGACAACTTCTCCGCGTCGTGCGATCACTGTTTCGCGTTCCCAATTCCCTTTCCCTCCATGTGGATTTTTGTACCAGACTTCGCTTCCTGGTGTAAACTCTTTTGGCAATTTTTTCTTGTTAGATTTGATTGTCGCTTCAAATTGGTTTGTTTTCATTTCGCAGTGAAAACTTGGATGGATTGTGTCGAGGTTTGTTCGCAATTTTCTCCCCATTAGTAATTCTGCCGGCGTCATCCCCGTAACTGTCGATGGAGTTGAATGTTGTGACAGCAGGAATCGAGCTACTTTTGTGTCCACATCACCTACGGAAAATTTTTTAATATTCTTTTTGAACGTTTGCACGTACCTCTCGATTTGGCCGTTTGAGGCGGGGTGGTATGGTGGTGTGAGCACTTGTCGAATGTTGTTCTTGCTCAGGAATGTTTTGAACTCCTGCGACGTGAATGCAGTTCCATTGTCCGACACGATTACTTGTGGCAGTCCGTGTATAGCGAATAATTTTCGTAGTTCTTTCATTACGACGTTAGCGGACGTTGTTGAGACTCTGGACACTTCCAACCATTTAGAATAGGCGTCGACGGTTAATAAGAAGAAATTTCCATTCATTGGGCCTGCAAAATCCACATGCAGTCTTGTCCACGGCTCTTTCTCGTACTCCCAAGGGTGGATTTGCGTTTTCGCTGGTGCTGATTGTTGTTGTTGGCATGCTTGACAGTTTTTTACCATTTTTTCGATTTCTTGGTCCAAATTTGGCCACCAGAGGTGCGATCGTGCGATGGACTTCATCCTTTGAATACCGACATGTACTCCATGCAACGTTTTAAGGGCTTCTTCACGTGCTTTTTTCGGAATAACCACTCTGCTGCCCCACAGAATGCAATCTTTATAAATAGACAGCTCGTTACGTCGACTGAAGTACGGTCGCAGCTCTTCGGTGATGTTGTTCGGCCACTTTGCTTGTATAAACGTTAGTACTGGACCTAAAACATTATCTTTACGAGTCCAATTTGCCAATAACTTACTGTTTAACGCCTTTTCTGGTAAGTTTTCAAGCATCAGCACATCCTGAATGACTTCTTGTTTGTTGTTGTTACCATTTTCTTCGCTTGGTGGGAACCGGCTCAGGGCGTCGGCGTTTTCAATCAAGTTTTTTGATTTATACCTGAGTGTATACTTGTAGTTGCTCAAAAACATAGCCCAGCGGATCATTCTCGGCGATGAAAGTTCTGGTAACGGCTTGTTCTCTCCTAGGATCCCTAGAAGTGGTTTGTGGTCGGTTTCCACTTCAAACTCTCTACCGAAGACATAATTGTGGAACTTCTTGATTCCCTTAATCATGGCCAACGCTTCTTTATCCAGTTGAGCGTACCTTCGCTCTGTTTTGGTCATTGTCGTTGAGTGATAAGCCACTGGAGCTAACAACCCGTTTTGTAGGCGATGGCTCAATACGCAGCCAACTCCCCACGGCGATGCGTCGCACGTAATGACTATCGGTTTCTTCGGATCGAAATGAATCAGCACCGTCTCTGAAGTCAGCATGTTTTTTAATTTTTCAAATGCCTCGGCGCATTGCTGGTTCCATTTCCATTCCGCATCTTTGTGTAGCAATCGGTAAAGTGGTTCTGCTGCATTTACTCGATCTCTGAGAAAACAATGATAAAAATTTAGTAATCCCATAAATACTTGCAGCTCTCGTTTATTTGTGGGTGTGGGTGCATTTTTAATCGCCTCAATTTTCTCGTTTGTAGGCGAAATCCCGGTTTCATCGATCTTGAACCCCAAAAATTCGATGGTTTTCGAACCAAAAACACATTTTTCTTTTTTCAGTTTTAGTCCGTCTTGCTGTAGTTTCGTTAGGACCATTGACAGCCTTTCAGCTAATTCGTTCTCATCTCTTGCACTGATCATGATGTCATCGAAATATGGTTGAACTCCTTCTATTCCTTGTAACCTTGAGTCGATAAATCTTTGGAAATACATCGGTGCGACGTTTATACCAAACTGCAACCTGTTCACCTTGAACAGACCTTTGTGTGTTATCATTGATTGCGTCATGGCGGCTTCTTCGTCAACCCGTAGTTGTTGATAAGCTTGTCGTAAATCAAGCTTAGCAAAAATGCTTGCTCCAGTTAATTTTGCTAATATCTCACTTGTGTTTGGCATCGGATAAGTGTCAGTTTTTAGTGCTTTGTTCACTGTGCACTTA
Source organism: Silvanus unidentatus (assembly GCA_963930825.1). Classification (NCBI taxonomy): domain Eukaryota; kingdom Metazoa; phylum Arthropoda; class Insecta; order Coleoptera; family Silvanidae; genus Silvanus; species Silvanus unidentatus. The sequence goes on along the minus strand of OZ005759.1, from coordinate 2,038,311 downwards.
TAATCGCCGCAGATGCGCACTGTACCATCTGACTTGATAATTGGGACTATTGGAGTAGCCCATTCGGCGTATTCGATCGGTTCCAGTATTTTTTGCTTTACCAATTTTTCCAACTCAGCCTCCACTTTTGGTTTTATGGCAAAGGCTACGTTTCTTGCACGTAATTTTATAGGCGGCACCTCCTTGTCCAAGTGGAATTTAATCGGAGGCCCTTTAAACTCGCCTAAACTCTCTTCAAATACGTTTTCGAATTTCTGCAACACATTTTTAATACTTTCGCTTTGAATAATTGATTTTACCGAATCTATGTTGACTTTAATCCCCAGAGCCTTGAACCAATTTCTTCCCAGTAAGTTTACTCGGTCACCCTTTGCAACCAACAATGGTAGATGACTTTTTCTTCCGTTTAATTGGATTTTTGGCCGGAATTCCCCCACGAAATTTATCTCGTTTTTCTGATAATCGTGGTACTTTCCATCCGTAGCGTGTAGTTTCGGTTGATTTCTTGGCCACAGTTCGTTGAAGGTTTTCTCCGACATGACGGATATGCTGGCACCGCTGTCCACTTCCATTTGACACTGTTTTCCTTCGACTTCGACTTGGACTGTGTACGGATCTGGGTTTTTTGTGACTGCTTGCACCCTGTCTATGTGGAACAAGCCTCCCTCTTCACTATCTGACCCTACTTCCTCAACTTGATTTTGAAATTTAAGGTTCCCCTTCGACTTTTTTAGACATGCTCGTTCTAAGTGACCCAATTTCCGACAGTAATTGCATTTTGCTTCTTTATATCGACAAATTTTTGCACTATGGTCGCCATTACACCTAAAACATTTCATATATTTTCGGTTTTCGAATTTTTGCTTACTTGAGCTGGCTTCCATCGTTCTCTTCTTGCCCTCGTACTCTCGGTTATGGTACTTCTTGACTGCATTTACTTCCGCTTTTGTTTCTTCGTGCCCGTTCCGAATCTTGGACACATGATGCTCGGACGATTCCGCTGAGGTGATCATCGTAATTGCCTGACTTAAGGTTAGCGCTTTTTCCATTAGCAACCTCTTTTGGATGGCCTGGTCCCGTACTCCTCCGACTAGACGGTCCCTCAGCCTGTCTTCCAAGGTCGCTCCAAAATTACAAGTTTCTGCTAACTCTCGCAGCTTGGCCACGTACTCAGGCGCTGTTTCACCTTCCTTTTGGTAACGTCTCTCGAAAATAATTCTCTTTGCAATCTCTGGAGGTGCTGGCGCAAAGTGTTCCTTCAGTTTTTTCCACATTTCCTTAAGTTCGACGTCTTTTAACTTACTTGGCGCGCACAACGATTTGATTAACTCAAACAATTGAGGCCCACAGATGCTTAAAAAGACTGCTTTCTGCTGTGTGGCTTTGATTTCGTTCCCTTCGAAAAAAAATTCTACCCTTTCTTGGTAGGTTTCCCAAATCCATGGCTTTTTAATATCAAAGGGTTCGATGGCGCCGTATTTTGCCATTTTTCGTCGAATTTATTTTTTGGGGTGCCACGCGGTCTTAACCTCAAAATGGAAAATTTGAAAAAAAAGGACTTTTCTTGCCTGTATTGCGCTTTTCTTCAGTTTGGTCCTCGTCGCCAGTGTTGTGGATGACGAAGGGTGGTTTGTTTAAATGAGGAAGTCACTTTCACTTAATTAGGTTTATTAAAGTATTATGAAAAAGGCGGTTAATTACAGACTAGTTTTAGGTTATATCGATCAATCATAGAGTATCATTTTAGTAGTAAGTTTACAGATCTCTTTACTTGGATCGGCGGCCACGCCCACGATAGTATATCTATATGTATATCCAAATCTTTTGTACAACTCATTTCCAAAATCGCGGCAAAAAATCAGTCAGGGTCCCAATTCTGTTTCTTTTTGTCGTATCTATAATATTTATGGGTGCCTTTTTTAGGCATAGGTATTACATTAACGTTTAAAACAAAATTATGCCTAATACCTACCTAGCACCTATACCTAAGTATACCTACCTTGAGAAATATAGGTAAGGTACTTAAGTTGGGGGTTATCTATTAAAATGGGTTTATTGTACAATTATTTAAGCACTCTTTTATTTTGATGTAGAATAATGTATCTACGTAGGTTGGTATCTATATACCTTACATATACCTTCTTAGATATATCTAAATATGACTCGATCCCATTTTCCTATACATCTTTTTGAAATTTTATATACATAGGTATACCTAGACGTTTGGTCGGAACAAGAATGGAAACAAAATTATTGAACTGTTCGAAATTGCAAATTTATTTATACCAACGAGTATGTAATAATAGTGGTCAGTTTAGTTGTTCTATCATTAAAAAATATTTGCCAAAATTTTCATTCAACTCAATTCTTCCAAGACTAATAAACATCTTTTAGTGCCAATTAAAGTTTTAATAACAATTGTGTAGATACACTTAAATATGTGTATTACTTCGATTTGTTTATATTAAAGTAAAAGATGTTCCCACAAATGACCCAAAAGGTCAACTGATACCTAGTGTGAGTTTCATGCGGTACAAATATTATCATTGAAGCATCAGTTGATGTTCTACTAAAATTCCGTTTGCAAGTTATGAAGTGTGTTAAACTAATACATTTCATTCAATTTCTATTAACTTCTGTGTGACACCCTCCCTACAAGAATCGTATCTTGATCCCAAAATGGTAATACTTTCGTTTCTTCAACGGTAAGTTAATGATCTTGCCTCTTACATTACGTTCTTTAATTGTCATAACTTGATCATCATCCGTGAGTGCGTGAGTCAAATAAACTAATATTCAAATTCGTCAATTGAACTTCGAAATTAAACTTTGTACAGGAGTTTTTTGTGCAGGATTCTTTGTTTAATTTAATAAATTGCTTAAACATCAACGGGGGAGTCAAATTGATAATCCAAAACATTGCTTGATAACTTCATGCAAACAATTTTTTATCATTAAGAATTTGACAGATTTAATTAAAATGAATTATGGTCACCCACAATTTTTATTTTCCAATGGAAATAAACATATTTTTGCATTTTTTTGTATGATTAACAGAAAGTTCGAGTTAAATTTTGATGTGCTGGGAAAAAACTTGCTAGATTATCAAGTGATTCTTACCAGATAAAATCAAGTTATTATAAACAAGCTGTTTTTAACCTTCAATGTAGAAAAAATCAATAATGGGTTTTCTAAACCACTACAGATATTTATTCCGATTATCCGATTCGAATTTGTCTCACACGATTAATAAGTCATGGGGGAGAAATTGCTGCATTCGGAAAATGTTAAAAAAGTCGCACAATTTACAAATGAAGAAATCATTAAGTTGTAGGTACAAATTTGAAAGTTACTACTGGCAATATTATAGAAAAACCGAAAATAACATACAAAAGACCATAATTTAATTATGGGTCTGTAAAGATCAAGCATTCGTTTTAATTTGACACAGATGGATGTGTTGTGCATAAGATGTTAGTAAGTACCTATACATACTCGTAATAAATAGTAAAGGAAAAAATTGGTAAATTGATATGGAAATTAATATATTTTTGAATTTCAATTATAATTCAAAAGTTTTGAAAAAATTTTAGTATATTTTACCTATTTATGATTTTCAATTTGTCAATATTTAATTTATATCTTTCGTTACCTTCTTTGGATAATTTAATAATTAATGAAAATAAAAAGAATGATTAAAAACTTTCTGCAGTCCATTTATACTTATATAAAGTTATGAATACCGAAAAGTGTGTTCCCATAAACATTTCGAGATCATTCTCTTCAATTTCTGATTTTTGCAATAGAAAATCAATAAAACTACTCCCTATTATTTATTATACGTAACAATTCTAGTAATATATAATATATAAAATGTATTCCCTTGTTGGTGTTCTCGTATTTATTTCGTGTAGAATTTCTTGTTACCAAAGTTATTGCGCACAAATATCTATACATTTTGCATATTTTCTTATCAGGATTTCAAGTCGAGCTTGTATCTTTGTTCGACTTTGTTCTTTAAAACTGGTGAGGTGCTTTAAGTTTACTTCCGAACAGTAGTTGAGTAAATTTTTGCCGATACATCAGACAAGCCCTCATTTGGGGAGGGAATTTTAATAAAGAAATTAGTAAAACAGTCATTTTTTTCAAGGTCATAGATAATTTCAAAGTACTTATAGGAAGATAAAATGAAATCGTCAAATGAAGTCATTGACGAGCACACAAAGGTCCAGGACCATCGTCAACTCACCCATTGGTCCTCATTTAATGGCACTTCAGAAGATGATATGCCAATCGACATGCGTTTCAATGAAGGGCACAAATTGTCAATAATCGTCTATAGTGTATTACTGGTTTTTTCCGCAATTGCCAATATTACTGTTTTGAAAATGCTCTTCAGTAGACGCGCTAGAAATCCGTCCAAGATCAACACACTACTGATACATTTGGCGATTGCTGATTTATTTGTAAGTGAATTAAAAAGTGCCGTTTCCTTTTGATTTTTTTTAAAGAGAACCCTTTTAGGTAACATTTCTAATGATGCCTTTGGAGATCGGTTGGGCTTCTACAGTTGAATGGAAAGCTGGTGACACAATGTGCAGAATTATGGCATTTTTCCGTTCTTTTGGTCTTTTTCTTTCGAGTTTCGTACTAGTTTGTATTAGTTGGAACAGGTACATCTTTACCTAACATTCATAACAAACAGTCTTTTTTTATTTTATTATTAATTCAGATTTTATGCAGTTATTAAACCTCTCCAAGTGGTATTGGTCCAAAGACGTGAGAAGATCATGTTGATTACAGCTTGGATTGCGGCCACATTGTGCAGCATTCCACAGGTGAGTTTCTAAATTCGAATAGAGTGTATCATTCAAATAGGTACTTTTACAATTACTTTAGATGGTAATTTTTCACGTGGAATACCATCCAATATATAGAACATACAAACAGTGTGTAGACTACAATGTTTTTATATCAGACACACACAAACTGATTTATGTTTTCTTTGGCATGACGATGATGTACGCGTTACCTTTGACTGTAATAATCTACTGCTATGCCTCAATATTGAGGGTGATAATTAAAAAATCAAAGAACCCTATTGGAGGTAAGGATTATTTTGCTTGAAAGTGTTTGTTAATATCAATGATCTTCTTTAGCATATAACAATTGTAATCGATCGAGTGCTCCTATTTTGGACAGAGCTAAAATCCGTACACTGAAAATGACCTTTTCAATAGTGCTGGTGTTTTTTATCTGCTGGACGCCCTACCACGTTATGTGTATATGGTACTCTTGAATGTTTATGATTATTTGACTATAAAGATAAAAATGTTCAATTGAATTTCTAGGTATTGGTACGATAATGAGTCAGCAATGAAGGTAGATCAACGTATTCAGCGTGGACTTTTTCTATTCGCATGCACAAATTCATGTATGAATCCGCTTGTTTATGGGATTTTTAATATTCGACCAGAACGGACCAGTAATAGTAGATTGTTTAACACTCCTCCAGTACCACCAGTAAATGCACGTTTATCTGCAATTCAATTGTCTATAACTTCCCTTGACTGACTTTAGTTTCAAATTTAACAAAATTAAATGAAAAAATATATTATCGAATAGGTATATCGATTATTAGGGGTTACATTGATAATACGACGAGTAGGTAAAATAAAAATATTAGTCCTTCCTTAATTGTTATTAGGGAATATTAGTTAATTAATTACCTTTACACGTTTATAAATGTATATAAGGTATGAGATTATACAGAGGTATGTATAATATAGGTATCGATCGATCGATTATTTGCTCCAAGAACATCTTCATCTGTTAAAAAAATGTTTCGTTTAATCGTTTAACGTAAATGTACCTAATTAATTTGTTTATTTTAATTTTCAAGTGATTTATTTTTAGTTTATAATGCTATTCTGCAAATGGCAATATTGTTTATTGATTATTGTATAAGTCTATGATATTCTTTGCTGTTTTATGTGTAGGTATATCTAGAAATCTTGAAATTGAAAAATTTGGAATTGTCAATGTACCTATGTAGAGTGCAGACGTCAAAAATGTGTGTTAAAGTCTATAATCACCATGAATCTTAATAATAAAAACAATGTTTTAATAAACTTTTCAATATTCTTTTTTAAACCATTTACAATTTTTAAAGTTACATGTGGTATCTCAGTGCCCTCTGTTATAATATATCTCTAATAAAACTAAAACCTTGCAAAAAATTCTGTATTACCGGCAAAAGTTGCTTGTTTTGAAAAAAATCTGAAATTGAAACATAACCTAAAAAGTTTTATTTTGTTCTTTTCGTATTAATTTGAAATTCATGGTAAATTCAATTAAAAATTGAAGTTAATTAGAATGGATTCAAAAAAGGAAGATAAATGCAGACTGTGTTTAGTGACTAATAATTTGATTTCAATTAGTAAAGGAAAGAATAGATCATATAGATCTGATTTAGTTAAAGTGATAGCAAATGTTACAGATGTAATAGTAAGTTGTTTCATTGCATTATTTTATAAGGTGGTATCATATTACTTTTTTTCAGATGAGATTAGATGATACAGAGTCTAAGCTTGTATGCATAAATTGTGCGATCGTAGCATGTAACTGCTATTTATTCAAAAATGTTGCATTGTACAATAAAAACAACTCAATTAGTAGTAATAGTCCTGTAGATTGTCATATCGTAGAGCGTATCAAGAATTGGCTAGTACAGAAGATAAGTAACGAGCCTGTGAAAACTGCGTTATCTGACAATTTTTCACAGACTGAGGAAATGGACTTTAGATCTGAAAAAACAATTAGTGAAACACATACACAAACTGAAACAACTGAAATGAGGGAACAATCTAAGAAAACTAATCTACTTCACAAAGACGTACAGACTGACAAATTACTTAAAGAAATATTACCTAAGAACACAAGTAGTTGCAATAAATTTTCACAAACCGATAATTTAGATCTGCGGAATGGAATCGAAAAAAGTGATAATTTTTTAAAGTTCGCAACCATTCATCAGCCTGTGCAATGTTCTAAATATGTGCAATCCGTAAGAAATATAAAAGACAGTTCTACACAAGTAGAATTAAATACAAATTCACAAAGTTCTCAAACCATGCTGGTCACTATAGATAGGAAAAGAATTCCCAATGGGATCCTTCCGCCAGAGGGTCCAGTGAAAGGTCCTATCAAAAACTGCATCTTTTGTAACCATGTTCTTCCTTTAACGACTTATTTGAAACTTAGAAAAAAACATTGCTGTGATTATTGTGGAAAACTGTTTCAATTCGCCAATTCCAAGACTAATCATCAAAAAGTATGTAAAAAGAGAACTCCTAAAAAATTGGTTGTTGAATTGGTGAGGCTCGACAATAATTCTAATAAAACAAATGTTTTGACAAACAGTAATGGTTGTGTTTAATTTTTTGTTTAAAAGTTATTGAAATTCTATATTTTTCTATAAACTGATTAATTGGTCAGTAAACTAGTATTTTTCATATTAAGAATTAATTTTTTGTTTTGTTTTTGTTTACTATTTTTATTATAACTATTGTAATAGTTTCGAATTACATTTGTATGCAGTCTATAAATATAGTTTTTGCAGTTTTGTATTTAAAAGTGTGTTAATGTCACCTTTTCCGAAATTTTCTTTATTTTGGTGTCTGGTAGATTGCCATTTAAGTATAGCGAGCCTATAAAGTATTCTTTTAAAATTCGCTTTACTAAGAAGAAAATCGAATAGTTTTATTATAAAATCCATAAAATCCTCTACTTTAAATTAAAACAAGTAAAGATACTTACCTTGATATGCTATCAAGTCGCCTCCTAGACAGAGAAGCATACCTTAAAGCCTTTTATGACTGAAAATTTATTGCCTATAAACCAATTTTATTGGCCAACTTTTATTATTTAAGTTCTTGTATTTTCATGTTAGCAATTGAAAGAGCGCTGTGTTTTTCTTATTATGTAATAAAATATTTTCTTTTTAACTTCAACAATCGTAAAGATATTGTTTCGTTAGTGATCGACTATTTTTCAAGTTGCTCTTTTCTCCTTATTGGTTTTCTCGTATTTTAAAATTCGACACTTTGATGGCAATTTATTGTTAATCGATTGTGAATCAAAAACTTTTTCTGAAGATCTTTACAATTTTTGTAATAAGTGTTCCATAGTACATATATGAACAGAAATGTTATTCGTCATGATACATAAGTTATAAATGAATTTGTATAAGAATGTTGGCCCAAATGGCAATAAAAGTCTAATTTTCCTACATACTTGGCTGCACTACAATTTTTGAATTGTTAATGATTATTTTATTAATATGTTTACCTACATTTCTTTATGTGTTGAGTAATTCATAAATTTATTTCATTTGATATTTTCAGAAAGCTCGATTTTGGTTTAGAATAGAATTGTAATAAGTATTACACAAACTTCTAGTGACTTTCTGCACATGCTGTATTAAATTTTATGACCAGTGAATTGCCATTTTAGAGTCTTTGTCTATTAATAGGAACTCGTAATATAAAGTAGGCATTTTAATGAAACGAAATAAAACACATAAACTTATTAAACATAACTATATTGAACTATACATTTAATAAGATATATTGCTTACAGTTAAATTTATAATGTACTTAAAATTTATTACCATAAACATTTAGTAATGATTAAATACGTCATAAATAACTGCTAAAAGTACCTACACAGTTAAGAAAATGAAGAAAAATCAATTTGTCTGTGTTTATACAGTTACAATTGTTATGGTGGTGTTTAAATTTTCTTGGTCCAATGTAAATAAAACAACACAATTTCAAATTTTTACAGTTGTGTGTATATGCCTTGGTAAATGGAAGATAATTATTTAGATAAAAAGAGCACATTCAATATCATTATTAAAACACTATCCACTACAATAAGTATTATGCTACACATTTAATTCAGCGAAAAAGTTACCAAAACATTAAGCACTATTTTGTACTTTTTAAAAACAATTATTAACTACATTTTAAAACATGTTACTAAAATAATTTATATTTGCTGTTTTATGCAGATACATTTAAATTTTCCAAGAATTTCAAGTATTTAGTGTAAAGACGGTTTAGTTTTCTTTGGACGGTGACCAAAAGATATATGTATAACGTTTCACTAGTTGATTTTCAAAAATTCACAATTAGGTACTCTTTTAAAATTAAACTACAATAAAAAAATTTAAGAAGCAATTTTAAAATGTTTCCTAATATAATTTAAAATTTTTCTTGGACTGAAGTTCTTTTCTTTATAATATATCACATCAGTTAAACTTATTGTAGTGCTTACAATTATAAATAAATATGCTTAATTTAGACAAATGTGCATAAAACAGCAACGAGATTTACAAATGTTTTATATCAGACGACGAAAAGTGTTGATTTTTAAAGTTTCAAAAACATTTTCGTTTCCAATACTAGTTATATGCTACTTTTAAAAAGTAAATTTATAGTATAATATCACTTTTTCTACATTACAAGGTAAATATTGTATCACAAGGCCACTAAAATGTTTCGGGCCACATTAAAAGTAATTAGTCAAATTTCATTTGTAAAATCATCACATTTATAGACCAAATAACACAATTGTCATATACATACTACTTTATAAGAATTATTTTATTACTGAAAAATATTTGCAATTTTTTACGAACAATGTGGACATAGAAGAATCACAAAAATACAATATTTAAGTAGTATTAAATTCTTTTAAAATGGACAACTTTTATGTTTACCACACATTTCCTAGGTATATGAATATTAGGTATTCCTACCTACTTAGATGTACATACATATTACATTATACATATATGCATTTAAGTAAATTGAAAATGAAAGCTACATCTTCTAGAAGCTAAATTTTACAATTATTAAAGCAAAGAAAACGGTTGGATATTTTGAAATTTATTCACAATATTATTCAACTATATGTTATTGCTACCCATTAATTTTTATTGTTATAAAGGGACGAATATTGTAATGAGAACTAGCGACGGATTTATTACTCTTAGGACAATTATTTCACATCATTAATCGTTATATTATAAGATTTTAACTAAGAAGGTGTTGTACAAGTGTTTTTAATTCGGTTTATTTTCGTGCCATATTCCATTTACTTTTAATCTGCAACAGATAATAAAAAATAATTATTAAATTATACAACCAATAAATCGTAAATTGTCGGTGAAAAGCTCAGAAGCTCAAGTAAATTATCAACTTTTATATATCTTTATCATAACAGTTGTTTCGATAATTATCTACATACATGTATGGAAAAAATGGCCATATTTTCTTTAGCCTGTAAAAAATGTTCAATAAATAATAGTTTTGTAATAAAATTGAAGCACATAAATAACAATTACCGTGCAAGTAATAAATTTTAATGACCGTTGAAAATGTTTATTATGAATACTTATATTAAGAAGGAAACCTAATATTTTGCATAATATGTAATTATTTCCATCGTAATCACTCTTAATGTAAAGTACCAGTACCACTTACCACGGGTTTTATGTAAAATATGAAACAAACTTAAACTGCTTTTTAAGTTATTGAAAAAATAACGAATAGAACAAATGTGTAAGATAGAATATTGCTCAATACGAAAAATGCGTGATTTTAAGTTAAGGATGATAATACTCGTAATAAAACAATTCTATTGTCTAAAAAAGGCTGTTTAGGCAATATAGTTGCAATATAATCGATTAGGTATTTCGTCAAAAGTGCTATATTCGATTTTATGAAACACTTAAGCAGTATATCTGCTTAAGTGCTTACTTATGTATGAGTGTATTAAATTTTTTTTACTTGAATAGTTAATTAACAAATTTAATCTAAAATTCAACGCCATCAACCTTATAATCGCATTTGATTGCTTTCATATATTTGTTTAAAATTAATTTTGTTTATGTAATGAGGTAAGTACTTAAAGTTGAACATAAACAATTGGGGAAGGATATTAAACACACATTCTGTAAATGCCGCAACTATGCTTAGTGCATATACATACTTAACAATATATTATATCCGAGTGCCAAGTGCATCTATATTGTGTATACGTACGTTACATGCGTTAAAATGTCGTAAATAAAAACTGATATGGACGAAATTATGCACAAATTGTAAATGTAACGGTCACATAAGGTAATAAAAATGTACAAAGCGGAATATAATACTAAATACACGTTTCGTGTGGAAAACATACATTTACCAAATGATCAAACAATTCCTAATAGAATTCATAATTAAAATATTTTTTACAATTTTTTTACTATTACAGTTATATTATTTATGATGCTATAAAATGTTTTCAGTTTTGCGCCCAATTATACAAATTAACTATAACCAATGCGGTTATATAAAATTTTTAATAGGTTTTTATTATTATAATTAGCTGGCTGTGGCTGGTAGGGTGGTCAGGTTCTCTTCACTAGCACGTGAAGGCGATTGAAAATGTTCAATATGGAAGTCAAATGCAACCTACACTGAACCACCAAGTGATGAATGAAATTTAATTGAATCTCGACAATTGAAAATCGCAAATTTAACGATATTATACCTACTATAAATTTGATCATCCTCCAGACCAGTGCCGGATTAGCTCATGTCGGCCCTCTAGGCTAAAAATATTTTGGCGCCTACAATTTAAATAACCATAGATTTTTTCCAATTACGAATTTAAAAAAAATGGAAATTTATGTAAAATCAATAATTAAATTTTTTGAAAAAAACATTTGCTTCCTACTTTTAAGTATTTTTCTAGTTTTTTTCCTTGTTTTTGTTTTCTAATTTTTGTAGCACCACTCATTCTCACTAGGCACCCTCTTACAACTATCAACAACAGACCCACAATTACAAATTTAATCTCGAATATTTAACACTACGTAAGAACACCTAGAACCTAGGCTATAACATAATTAGCCTATGTACAAAGAGAAATTCGAGAAATAGAACTGATAGGAGAAGCTAATGGTTCATGTTCAACATTTGCAGCACTTATTGTTTAAGTCTGTTATCAATTCTTCTTAAAAAAAACATTGTTGAAGAGCATACAAAAAATAAAAAATGTAAATATTGTTACCTTCTTTGATACTATCACTGTCGCTATCATGAAAAATTGGCTGCTCTTCTTTGTCTATTTCATCATTTTTAGCAATAAATAATAAAATAAGTTAGTAATTTCGGTATTTTTTAAGTAATTCAGTTTGTCTTTCCTGCTTTTCTTTATCTTTTTTTTTTTCTATCCCACCCACCATCTAGTTTTTTTCTAGTTCCACTCATTATTAGTTTTTCGAATCACAATCACATCACAATAAACAAAACGTACATAACTCATAACTAATTTGTCAATTCCAGGCAAATTTCAAATACAGAGGCACATTAAACTTAAATTACTATGCGTTTTACAGTCATTACCAAACAGTAACAGTTTCAATTCGATACTACCGACAAAATAGACTTTTAAGGTTTTTAGGGAAATGAATAGACAAAGACATATTTTGCTAAGTAAGCAATACATGTATTAGACGGCCGACTTTGCGCTTTCGGCTTTTAGTTATCAATAAAGAGACAAAAAATCAAAGAAACGTGTTGCGCTCCATATAAACAAACATTGTACAAGAATACGTGTGTGTATTAATAGGTTTGTTGCTTAATATGTTGTTTTATTTCTATTTGCGATTTTATTTTGCAAATGTAAAAGTTTTTAGACGATTTTTTTGGCGCCTATTGTCTAAACGGCGCCTTAGGCTATAGCCTAATTAGCCTATGGGGTAATCCGGCACTGCTCCAGACTGTCCAAATCGATAAAAGTTTATTAAAATGATCCCATTTCCCCTACAAAATAACACATTTTAATGGAATAAATAATTTTTTAATAGATTATGCGTTACACATATAATATTTTAACTTATATTTGATTAGGTACCTATGTATATGAAATTAAAAATTCCATTAGTATTTGTATGCAGTATTATTAAATTATATAGATATCTAATATATGGCTAGGTATTATTACACTTTTTACGATTTTGTGTTATATGTATTATATACTATACCTATATTACTTCATTTTACCATTAAAACATTGTTGTGATAAAACGGATATTAAAATTTAATTTTCTTTTGCAAAATATAAAAATGTTTCGTTTAATGCCATATAATAAAATGTAGTTTTATGATTATACATTTTGTATTAAAATAAAATAATATCTAACACATTTACTAAATATGTATACGTATTATACTGTTGTATTACATTCTTTTGCATGTATAATGTTATTAGTTTAATTTTAATTACTGCAGAATTATTCTAACCCACACATATTCTCTTATGGATGCTTTAATCTAAAGCTATTTCAAAAAAGAGTTTTTGAAAAGTTTAATTAGCCAATTAGTACTGGTTGGGTGGTATAAAAATCCCATAAACTTGTGTTTATTTATTGTAAACTTATGAAAGTTTATTACAAATTAAAGTACTTAACGAACCAATTAAGAAATTATAATGGCTTTTCAAGGATTTGTCTTTAAGGCAGATCCGGCTTAAGTCGTTAGATTTTATTTAATGTACTTATAATGTTTCTCTTTATTCGAATTTTCATATATCTTAATATTATCTTTCAACACCTTTAAACTTAAAAAATGAGACTTATTGACATAAAATTAATTCTTCTTGACATAGGTTAGAAGAAAAAAGTGATAATTTAAGATCCACCATAAAGTTAAGAAATTTGAGTACCTCTTACGCTCTGAAAATTGTTAGTTAATAATCATCCTAGACATAACGAATAGATCTCTTATAATTTCTGTCATGAAACTGATTTTAAAGATAATCATAAAAATTGCATAAATTCTTCAAAGAAGGGGACTTTGAAAACACAAAAGTTGATTCTTATGAAATTCAATACACAAGTCACACATAAAATTCATTTCAAAAAGAGAGCAATAAAAGCTTGTATATTGTAAGTGTAAGCATATATTGTATAAAAGCATTGTGCACGTGTGTGTATATTTTCACTGTATTATGCTCTTTCTATTTTAATTCTATTATTTAACAAATTGGATAACATGAAAATGTTTATGGACCGAAAAGGGAACATATTAAATTAAGGCGGTTAAGTTGTGTCTTTTCTTTATACTTTTATATTATGTGTTTGACGATGGAAAAAGGATGCCGATTCTCATTTGTATGGTCGTAAAACTCGTAAAAGTACTATGAATATATTTAATTTTATTGTCTAATTATGTCAGTAGCTTCTAGTCGTTATATAGCGGCCTTTTCCAGACCAGACTCAGAAGTTTCTTTTTTGTTTATATTTTTATAGGTAGATTTACTCATTTTTGTGTCCTTTCTCACACCATTTTATTGTTCTTTTAAGTATTTGTGAAATTTACAAGACGATTAAAAAGACATTTAAAAGGCAATTAAATATTTTCAAGTCGCAAATTTTTTAACAACTTTTTATCTACAATTTTCTCCTCACATTTACATTTTAAATAGGGTAAAACGATAATGTTGCATTGGGCATTGTTTTTTCAAAACACAGACCAATTTTTAATAAGAATACTAATTTTGAATTTATGTTTATGTTGCTTCGCCGTTGTTGCAAAGAGCTTTATGGGGTTTAGCACAATTTCAAATACAGCATTCATCAAACCTGTATAATCATGCAACATAAAAGCATGCTATAAAATTTGAAAGGGTATAACATAAACAAGTAAAATGTTCGATAAGTAATTTGCGTTAAGAATAGTTGCTTTGGTCAACAGAAAATGCCATTTTCCCACTATACTCTATTTTCACTAAACTGTGTACTATTTTTGGCAACACACCAGACTTTATAGTTCTCATAATTTCAGCAGTCGTTTTACGATTTGACTCTTTCACCTTTTCCTTCCATACGTTTTTGGGTGTTCGTTTTTTTTCATCATTTTTATTGTCGGTTCTTTTACCGTCCAACTTTCAACCTATATAAAACTTTGTAATATATATGTGTTTCCTGACATTAATGGTATTTTTGTGCATTAATTTTTTGCAATTTTTATAGTGCTCTTTTTCGTTTAGCTAAATTAGAAGTTTGTGTAATTAGTTAGATAAGTTGCTTGAAGGGGTTTTATTACCAATGGTTAGGTTTATGGCCTGTTTTTCCAGTGTGCGACTGTTTATAGTAAGATATGACTTTACGAACGTATCATACATATGAATAGTAGATACCTATAGAATATGCTTTTGTAGGTATACATAAATACATACTTATTATGGTTAAAAAAATAAGACATTGATACCTACCTATTTTAACAAATGATTGGAATTCGAAAATATGGAAATTAATAAATTACCTACTTTTCCCAAAATTTCTTTAACGTTGCTCGATTGTTTTGAAAACTCCTAAACAACCATGAATTTATTTAAAAAAATTACAGTCCTGTAACTGAGACTGTAAGATATTTTCAATCAATTTGTGTATTAACTTCGTCCATCAAAAAATACTACAAAAAATTTTATATGCTAGAATGAGACACTATTTTTAGATATTTTTTTTTTCAAAAATAGGGTTGCATTCCAAATTGGTATAGCAAAATGACAAAAACCTAGGTATTTTTTTTGGAATTCTTCTCAGTCAAGACTGAAGATAATAATATCAAAATGAATGTTATTTGGTGTTGAATATGAGATTTCCCGTGTTTTTACAAATGACTCCGTTTATATGCTAGAAAATATTGAGACAAGCAATTTATCTAAGCCGCATAAAGCCGTTTTATCTAAAAACGTCTTGGAGGCACATTTTCAAACAGAATTAGAACATTATTTTAATTTGTCCCATTGAATTTGTCCTATTAAGATTGCTGTTAATAATTGTTGTTGCACATCTTTAACAAAAGGTGTCACTTTTATGACGTTTCAAAATAAACTGATGCTGTACTAACATATTTCAAGTATACAAAAGGTAGTTTTAAATGAATCTCAAAAATATCATATGAAAAGTTTTAAATGTGACCGAAAAGAAAATAGTATTGTTGTAGGTTGAAAGTAGGTACTTAGAAATAATATACTCGTATATGTGTATGTAGGTACTGACGACGAAAGTTTTGATTCTTTGTAAGAAACGTTTATTGTCTCATCTCCCATAAGCAACGTAATTTCCATTTACGCTTCACATTAAAGTTAACTTTTTGATACCTAGGAACATTTTATTTCTCTCTAGTGTCCTCAAATCAAAACTGAACAAACGATTACATATACATTCAGTCGTATGTATACTACAATAAAGAATCTTCTATAATAATAAACCCCGATGAATACGAATACCCAGCTGTTTGCGACGTTGCGTCCGACACAGTCATCGTGAACGGGTGATTTTCCTCGTACAAATAGCCTATTAGGTATGTATCAAAGAATTAACAATTTTTTTAACTGAATTGGAAGAAACGGTAAACCTGTAATTGGAAATATTAATAAATTCGTTGGTTTTGCTTATTTTATCGCAAATTAGGTAAGTTCGAACCACATATAATCATATTTGAATTATTACTAATTACTACTAATTATTATTTATAAAAAATAGGTACATCAAAGGTACTTTTAAACCTATTCTTTGTCTTTGAAAACATGGCGTTATTTTTTAAATAAAGGTACGTTACCAAACAAAATATTTTATATTACATGCATTTATAAAATTTGCATATTTGGTCATAATTTCATAAGGTGTATATATAGGTATAATTTTTTGAATATACATATATCTTCCTATTCAATATTATTTCATTGGTTAGTGCAATAATGAGTGGTAATGTGTGAAGTCGTAAAATATTTATTGAATCCGCTAAAGTGTATGAATATAGATATTAGAACACGACATTTATGTTAAAGTTCTTTTCACTTCAGAGTATTACCCAATACTATTCATATTTTTATTACCATTTCTAAATGAAATTGACCCTTATAAGTTATAAGTACTGGGATAATACATAGTCTGAACTTAACACCTGGCTCCCTGAGATGAAAAACAAATTAATGTCTGTGGTGTACAAAATCAAATTTAAATTTAAAAATACAAAAGAAAATAGAAGCTATGAAACGGGTTATATGTAAAGGAGAAGATAAATAATATAACGTAAAATGCTAAAGTTTGAACGTTGACAGAATAGGGTGTTGCGGCATTTTCGCATTTCAAGTATGACTGGGTAGGTATATTACATAATACATAAAAATGGCCATAAATGATAAATGTTATTTTACAATTTTTCCAAGCACACATCAACGTTGTAGTTCGTTTAGGTAAAGGTTTGAAAGTTGTGTGTTGGTTATGTATAAAAGTCATAAAACTGCAGAAATGCTGCAGATTACTGTTAAGATAAAACATGGTTTTAATGTATTGAAGATCCATTTTCATAATGTTATTCTTAAGTTAAGAAAAACAGATTTAAGCCTGTGGTATATATAAAACACGGTATTAAAGATACGAGTATAATCAAATTGAACATTAGAAATGACTACCTACACTTACCTACATTACAACATTAGTTTTGACTATACAATAATAAAAGTGTAAAAGTCATGTTTTTCAACTGGTTAGTTAGTAATATGTTTTAATTAATTTAATACATTAGGTAGGTACTTATAATTTTTTGAGTAATTGCATAATTAACATAAAAGTATCATTGTGGTTTCAATGAATAAGATAGATGTCGTACAAATAATATTTTCTAGATTAATTATAAACGTTAAAAAGCCCTCTGATTTTTAACATCGTTTTATAAATAACAATCAAAAATTCACATGATTTGTATCGTTCTTGGTTTTGAATTTAGCACAAAATGTGGGTAGGTACGTCTAAAAAAGGTCTCATTAAATTACCTACCTCATGAATATCATCTTCAGGTTTTAATAAAAGTAATAAATTTTGTATGCCCGAAATTTCAATCCCAGACAGTATTAAAGTAAAAAACTAAGTGAGCTAAGACGGTCTTTACGTACATAGGTATACATATGTTATATTAATATAGAAATGTTTAATTTATTCTTAAGTTTATATATAATACGGCTCTTTGATCGTTATGGTGTACAATGTGTGAAATCTTGTTTTCCTATCATGTTATCGTTTCCTGGTATAGAAGATCCTTAAAAACACCATAAAACTTGTATACAACTTTTCTCGTGTGGCTCTTTCATTTCATGAGTTTTCTACGTTATACACGAGTTTCATGTCTCTTGTAAAATGCTAAAAAATGTCATCACCCTTAACTGCTCGTTTTGTTGTTTCGCTCTTAAATATTACCTTCTACCTATTGTCCTATAATATGCAAGATTTACAAAATGCTTATATCATTTCTTACATAGAATAATTAGAGTACGTAGTCTAATTATTCTATGATTTCTAATTGTTTTTCAATAACCCCAAAGTAAGACGTAGATTCATACATGCTATTTTCAAAAAATTAGTACCTACACACAACGAATTAAATAAAATTCTTAATTACCACAGGAGTATAATAGTTATAATACAATAAAAAGATAAATAAAAAGTTTTGTGCAATAGAATGAATGGGTATAAAAAGTGAGGTAGAATAGTAAAAACAAGCTATGAAATATTTTTCATTACACATTTAAAAACATAGCAAGCAAAAGGTGGTAGAATTTTGATAACAAAAACGTATGCAGAAGTAAAATTAATATGTAGGGAACATTTCGCAATTTTATACTTCTGCATAGAGAGCATAAAACATAAACTAGCCATAAAACTGGTTATAGTGCAACGCGTTCCAGCCAGAACTAAGCGATCTCATATATTTTCACCACTACCCTACTATTACCCTTTTTAACAGGAATATCTAAGGCTCTCCATTTGGAAAAACTAGAGCTTGGAAAATTGATTGGATTGTAAAACGGATAACTATTTAAATTGAAATGCTATCAACTTAAAGCTTGAAATGTACGTAATTTGTTGCAGGACAAAAAGTCAAGACCGTCTCTCCAATTTCTATATTTCTACTGGCGATTTTAAACTCTAATTCTAAAACATCATGTTGATGGCATTCGTGATGTGTACGAAAGCAAATAAATATTCATTTAGGTGTGGGTGTCACAATAGACACCTAATATATATACCCACTGAATTCTATAAACATGCATTATGGTAGCAATAGCAGTAGATTGTACTTTTTCACTAATACTATCTGCATAATTACAGAAATAGGTAGGTAACACCTAATCGCATTTAGACTAATAAGGCGATAATGTATTTTTTATTACTAGAAAACGTCGAGTATTTTATTAGCAATCATATATGATTAGAGGATATATTTACATTTCTATGAACACCGTATACTGTATACATACTTATCGGATAAAATGCAAATGGCATATAAGTGAAAATTGCTTCCATTTGTAACTGCTTCTCTCTCTTTACCATCTTATCAATTAATTAATAAAGATTATTCTAACAAATACATTACCACCTATACTTATAAATCGAAAAAAATACAAACTTCTTTTATTTATAAATTATGATTATAAAAGTCGATGTAATAAGAAACTGATCAGAAAGATTCTCATTTCTCATTAATAGGAGAATTTAAACATCTACTGCTATAATTGATTTGCGGCTTCTTCTTTAAGTATAAATCTGTGATGATGAATTTATGTATAAGGATACCCTGCAAATTCACTAATTTAAATTTATAACAGATACCTGCGTTTTCTAATTTAAAAATATATAGGCAATAATATGAAATTTTTATGGTCCACAATAAATAATAAAATGTAATCTGAATTTATTATCCGAATACATCATGGCTTTTGTTAAATCTCTGAATTGTAAATATAATTTCACATAACTGATATTCCAAATGGTAACAGACTCAATTTTTACGATCCTTATACTATAAAAATCAAAAGTAAGACATATAGTTTCTATATATATGAATATTGATTAGTTTTTCTATAACCAAGAGATATATGTTATTTTATATCCAATATTTTATTACTGTCCTGTAGATATGTATTGTATTACAAAAAGAGAAGCATATTTTGCACTAAAATGGACAATTTTGTTTATCCTCAAACAATAAGTCTCGTCAAAGGTTTAAAATTTCAATACTTTACAACTTAAAAAAATTCCTGGAATCCTTCAATATCACAATTAATTTGAGACGGCTTAAATATTTCGAGTCGCTAAATAAGGATATGATCCTGGATATGCACATACATACAGACATGGGTACGTAAATTTAATATTCTGGTTCTCTGCAATATTTTACAAACGCTATAAAATAGATATAAAGTGCGTTTTATAGGTGCGGTTAATGTTGTGGTATACTATATATTCAAGTTATTCCCTTTCGGTCAGTTAAAATTTATTATTTCTCCATCCGGCTGAACTAATTAAAAGCCAAAACTAAAATTCAATCGACTAAAATGTTGCCGAAAATATGAGCGTTGACCTTACTATAAGCAAAAAGCATTCATTCGACAAATGTACATAAATATGAAAGAAGATGTAATTATTATTGTGTGTAAGTGTAAGAAATAAATTGTTTATTTAATTAATGGTTTTTAAGAAAACTTACCCTTACTATCGACTACCTATCCTAGTAAGAGGTGTACTAGTACGCAACGTTGTTAATCCAGTTGCCAATGAATTGTTGGTAAATGCTACATGTTGATGTGGTCGATAGGCTATTGATGGTAAAATAAGAGTCGAGGCAGCATAGTATTGGTAATAAGTCCACTGGTATACAGCTGAAACACATTCAATGAAATTAATATATGCATATTGATTGTAAAATTATAAATAAATTATATTTGATGGCATGTTTAAATTCATATGGTAACTTATAAATCAATGTCTCTTAATTTTTTCAGAAGCCTCATATATGGCATTGAGGTTTTTGATTTCAAAGAAGAGTCCTGGGAACCAGACTTGCATACAAAGTGGTCTGATGATCAACGATAATGTTACTACTCATTTTAATTATTTCAAATCTTTCGTAATATTTTTCATAAGCTAATATCACATTTATAAAGAGGGCCCGGGACGAAGTTAATAAAAACAAAGGAATTTCCTACTACCATAATACGTAATGAAAAAATATTCATTGATATTTATTAATTATAGTTCGGCGACGTTTTCAACAGAATTTGTTTTATAACTACTGTTGTACTGTTTTACTGTTTCATGAATCTTTTCGCAATTACACCTATGGAAAAAATAAAGGTTTTATGAACGAAAATAGGGTTTATCGTTGTTCTTTGACTGGAAAGGTGAGCAAAAGTCAAAACAACACATAACTAAAATCGAAAAAGAAAACACCAATATATTTGTAGGTGTACACGATTTGTAGGTGTATATTTACATAAATGTAAGGGTTAAAAACGGGGTCTTATTTTTGGTTTCTGTAAATTTCTTATGTAATTTCTATTTCCATTAATAAAATTCAGGATTCAAAGATTCAATAGCCTAGTGTTGTTAGGTCTAATTTTTTGCAAGGTTGCAGTTTAATGGAAGTATTTATTATGTGCATGGATTTATCTTATTTAAGTGGTACTTTACAACTACATTTTGAAACATCAAAGTTAATTTTATTTTGTGTTGATCAGTGTTTAAGAACATTGAGTTATTTTTCTTATTTGTGAATTCGGTTGGGAAATTCATAATTTACCAACCAGTTTTTATTACAATGTTTTGTTTGTAATAAATAGAGTTTGTATAGTTAATTATTCTGGAATTGTAACATAACAAGAAATTGTTAGGTAAGGTAGTATCATTAAATAAATCATGATAACATTTTATTATTTTCTAATAATTGTTAGTGATTTAAAACATTGAACCCAGCTAAAAACAAAATTTAAGTCTTATTAAATAAGCACGATAGCAGCAGCTTATTAAGTCAAACTTAAAAACCATTTTTTAATTTTTCATATCTTTTTGAATATGAAATAAAAAAATAATAAAATGATTTATGTCAGTAATAATTTTTAATAATCCAAAATATTGTTAGAACAATGAATTTCGATTATTGCGTACCTAAACGCAAAGATTCGAAAATCCAAGTATACCTACGTAAGAGAAGGTACATTATAGTATTTCGCGTATTACTTCTACTCTGACATTTTAACATTTTTTAGGAGTCGTCAGTCGTTATCATTAAGGACATGTAACAATGACATTCATTAATTCATTCTAGTACCTAATTCTTTGTACAACTGCAAAATCGAAGTTACTTGTGGAATATAAACGAGATTTAAAGTAATAGAAAAATAATAATTAATTATTTTAATTCTTTGTAGTTTGTACCACAGTAAATCTTATGCGCCAACCCTATGCCTTTCTGCCAAGTTTCAGAAAAATAAACGTGCTTTATCTGAATGCAGTATTTATCCGAGTTGTATTGATTTTTTAATAAAATTCTTAACTAGACCGAGAAGCTTAGTCAGATTAAAATGTAGTAAAAACGCTGGAAAAGGCAATATCTTATTTAGAAGATTTATTCTTCTACTGTAAGTTGTCGTTCAATGATGGTTTAAAGTTATGATCATTTACAATTCAATTTCATTCACTGCTATGGGGTTGATTCGTGAAAATGTCACCGGTAAGAAATAAAACTTTTTCATGAGATCGATAAATCTATAGACTCCAGAATTGTTTATTTCTTTTTGATAAATGATGACAATAGTCTTCAGTTGAAATTAAAGTGATCTTAAAAAAGACAATAAGGACATAACGGAAATTTCCAAAGTAACTATTAAAGACACCGCATTAAGTACATATATGAGTGAAATTATATAATAAGACTCGTTTTATACCATGTACCGAAGAAAGATTTTTCAATAATAATAATAGGTAAATGACTTTGCTTAGTTTCTAAGAACGTTTCAAACAGAAATGCAATAAAAAGTACTTAAATAATTGTTGAATTTTTAAGTAATAAGAATGATTGTATGCACAAAGCAGTTAAAATTCCTGTAAAAAGAGCCTTAACAATAAGACTACGTTAGTCGGATGTTGCATATAATACATCAATATAGCAAAAGTATATATACGCATATGCACATACTAAAAATATTATAACGTTTTGCATTTATGGTAGGCCATAAATTACACTTTAACGATTCTATATATGCAGTTGTTTTAAAACATTTTCGCTCACTCTTTCACTATAAAATGCATATTTATACGCCACCCTTTTATTACAGCACCGTATTTCATATGTGTATACATAGATTACATACTTAGAGAAAAACACTATGGTTTATTTTGCAAAACAATAAAATGCACTATACACTTTCTTTGTTTGATTTTAAGAGTTGATTTTGTTACAAACAAAACAATTATTGTACCAATACCAGTACGTGCCGTAAACGAAAAGGTTTTAAATTTCAAACTTAACGTTCCATGAAAAGCTCAATGGAAATTTTAAATTTCTTTACTAAAATGTGTTATACAGAATGTCTGAAAAGAAAGTACCTATGTAAATGCATATAAAAAAATTCTTTAAAAATAGGTATGAACTCTAATATTTATTGATAACCGTGACTATTTTGATAATGTAATTAGTTTTTACTCAACATGGTTTCCAATTGAATTATGTTTGGTTTATATGTAGATAGTTATGTTTATATATGTATAAGTAATTTTCTAATTTAATATCGTAATCAGTTATGAATATTATAGTTATGAGTATTTTTTAAGGTTTATGGTTTATCACTTATTTGATTATTAATAATGTTTAAGTTTTTGAAATAACATCATATGTTTGATAAATCAGATAAGAAATTAGAAATAATATCAGTTTTACATAATTGAACTAATTGAACTTTAAAGAAGAAAAAATCAAGATAAATTAGGTACAGTACATTAGTTCACCCATTTACGTAAAAGTTATTTAAGTGACTGGCTATAATTATAAAGAAATAATAAACTTAAATATATATGTATATATATTATAAATAAATTAAAACATATTCCTACTGATGGCATATTGTTTAGCATTTTCTTATAATGAATTTTGTTTTCTTAAGTGCTTATGTCTATCTTTTTAGTTATTATAGGCCATTTGATTATGCATATATAGTATAATAAAAGCGAAAATGTTTAAATTAAGGATGTATTTATGTGCAAAATGAGACAACAAGTTCAATGGGGGATAACAGATGATGTTAAATTAATATCACCATACTAAGATCGTAAAATGAACCCATTAAACATTAAAACTCGATACGACAAAATCCAATTTTATACTTTATGCATGTAAGAGACACATTTTATAATAATATGCAAGTAATAAAGACACATTTTGCGATCGGTATCTATTATTAAGGTGCGGATAAGAGGGTATATAACTTTAATGGAAATGGTGATTAAATCCTTCAAATAATTCTGGCCAAAGTATTGAAAATTGTTTAAAAATGCACCTTAGATATATTATATGTTCTATTCAATATACTGCATCTTAAACACTAGTCTCATGTCTAAATAACTCATAATTTGTTTAAGTTTTTCCTATCAGAGGTGCCTCTGATATAATCGCCGGCACTTATATCAGAAACAGAATTAGATATTCTATTCGCTATCTAGTACATCTACGAAAAAGTGATTTTGATAAAATTAAATATAATTCCCCCCTTTTATAATGACACGCATCATTCGCATCATGTTAGGTACCGTGAAAATTTCCGTGTCATAAATATATCATAAACTAGAATTGAATGGCAGTAGTATGCATAAAAACATAAAATTATTTATTATATTGATTTTCATTTAAATGTCAGTCATATTATTATGTATTTGTTTATGGTCCACAATAAACTATAACTTTACTGCATTTTCCACAATACAACACGTTGTATACTGAAACAGTAAAACAATCTCTTTCAGGGGAGGTAAAATAAAATAATTTTATCCAAAGAAGATAGATAATTTTGAATTATGGATAAAAAAGAAAAAAGTCTGTTTGTTTTCTATAGTCCTACGGCAGAGTTGTATCTACCTAAAATGTAGTTCGATATTAACTTACCTTAAGACTCAAATAGAGACTTATTCAGATGTATATTTTGTTATCTTGCTTATATTATATTATCTAGTACTTATTGGCTAGTATGACTCAGTAACAAATTGTAAAATTTAACCAAGAAATCCTTTTTAAGGTAGAATATATGCTTTGAAAAATAAATATTTTAAATATGGAAAGCTTGTCTTGAAATGGAGGTATTCTTCTTTTCTTCTTCTGTGTGATGTCTTAATACTATATAGTTCGATAATTTATCATATCAAATGTTAATAACTGTTTTATCTAAAGAAGAGAGAGAGAGCGCATGAAAAATCAAACTTAAGGTGCTAGTAAATAAAATTCTTAAAATACCCGAAAATTAATAAGCCAATCAAAAAAAGAAAATGTAAAATACCAAAATTAATACTTTACTAGGACCTTAGTTTGTTCGTCAATAGCAAATTTACATACTTACACAGGTAATTTAAATACTTAAAAAATAATACTTTGTTACAACTTTTAGATACAAATTCACAAGAACTAGATATTTTTTTAGACACAGAATGGTGATTAAATAAGAACGTCACATTTGAAGTGGAGGTTGACTGACTTGAATGTTGAATTATTGCAATTTCTTCTATCCTGATTGTTCTTGTTATCTACGATGAGTAAAGAAAATAAAATAAAAATAAAATTCAAAATAACAAGGAAAATTATCTTTTACTATGAAAAATTACACCCAAAATCTTTAACGAAAATTTGTTTGATATTCAACGTGGTTGGTTTGAGTTATTATTCAAATAAGAGATTATCAAATAAGAGAAAAGTGTAAATTTTATGGAGTTTTGAATAGGTATGATATTCATTTAAAAAATCAAATTCATTTTGGGTATAGTAGTATAGGTATTAAAGAATTAAGTTTTTAATCATCCATACTGACGCGTAGAATTTCGTAGTTCCACTCCTTCGTACATGTTCAAATTGTGCATTCTTGAGTACTCATTTATTTCGCGTTTGCCTATATAAACAAATACAAATTTCATTAAATGAATCAATTCATGGTTTTTTATTTATTTAGATGTAGATATAACATTCTTTTTCAATAATCAGAAGATATAAGTTTATGTTGTATAATGTATTTATTGCATGTACCTACAGTGCTGGACATATAAAACCTTTCAAGTAGTTGGTCCGCTTTTCGTTTAAAGTCGCTCTCCTAACTAGCTTCAAAACGGGCACTTGTAAAACACAGGTCCACTACATTTGTCCACCACTGTACATACATTAATATTTTGTTTTAAATTTTTTGTAAAACCTACACAGTTGAAAATTAACAAACTAAAGCTGCGTTTACACAATCATGCAATTTGCGCAAATCGGGTTTGTGCTTGTGCAAGCCAATTTTCGCAAACTTCATGCTTCCGTTCACAATACAACGATTTGCTGGCGCAAATTGCATGAGTGTGGAGTGTGTAAAGGCAGCTTTTAAGTCTATACAGCAGCAAGGTTAGTACAGTAAATTTAGGTAAATTCAAATTTAGGATAACACAGGATAATTGGTATTTGTTCGTATTCTTAAATACTTAACATAATAAATACCTATTAGGTATGTATACATATGTATAGATATAATAAATAAAAATGATTTTTTTAATTTATTCTCTTCATATGTATATGTATGTACCTATTTACACATAGGTAATTCGTATTATTTGGTTGTCAACTATACAATATACATACCTTATAAATATATAACAACATAATATATATATATAAAATAATAATGTTATAACCTAATATATAAATAATCCAAAATATTTCTTTTAATTCTTTTCTTCTCGTCAATGATTCTGTTCTGTTCCAATACATTTATTATACAGAAACTATAAACATGCGAAAAATTATAATTTTTTTTGAGTAGGTATTTGTTTTTTAAGCCAGAATCCATTATGTATTGTATTTAGGTGTAGGTAGGTAGCTAAATGTTTGTTTTAACAATGTTGGACTTTTGTCAAAATGTTATTTAGAACTGTGGAAGGAAAAACGAGACGATAACAACATAAAACTAAAATTAATTGAGAATTAAGGTATGGTGACGAGTTAACTCGTTTAGTATTTTTCACACGTTCCAACAATTATCAAAGAAAAGTTTGTTGATGTAGGCGTGTAGGCTATTATGTAAGAATTAAATACAATCAACCAAAAATACAATTACATAATATAATTTTGAGTCACATGACTAAATTAAAAGAATTCAAAGTAAATTGGTAAATTAAAAATGAAATTTTGAACATATTAATTACATACATCGAACACCTTTTTACCGAAAATTTGTTATTAAGCAGCGTTTATATCACAAATAAAAACATATACCTATTTCTTATTGTGTAATACAAATAAATAGGTCAATTCTCAATTTTAACATTTTTAACAGCAATATTCATCAGATGCACAAACAATGTCTACCTTACTTTGTATACATATTGGGGGCGGTAGGTATGTGTATTTGGTCCAATGTTTTTAAATGTTGACTCTTAAAACTGAATCGCTGACCACAAAGACATTTTTATCCAAAAAAACATACTATTTGGCTTTAGAATCTCAAAATAAAATTAACTGACATTTTTAAAATTTCTCCCTCACATCAGCATTTAAATAAAATAAGACCTTTATACACATAATGCTATCATGACGATATGTGATATATGTATACCTTACCTAGAAGGTAAATGTTACCTAAATTAGGTAGGTAAAACATACATAATATAAAAACATATTAGTTGCAATTACAAATGAATTTTACTCATATAATAAATAATATATTTAAAACATAAACAATAATAATAAATCTCTATCTCTTATAAATATGTATATGTATACAAATCTTAATATTGTACCTTATACATTTTACACAATAAATCTCTCTCGTTGGAATTAGTGTAATTGATGTATTTAATAATGTAATATTTAAAAATTTACCTAAATGTATTTAAATCTAGAATAAAAAAAGGTACCAACCTTCATCAATTCTCCGTGTTGCGACTTCTACATCCGCATCTGCATCTTTTAAAATTACTAATATTAATGGCATCATTTCATATGGGTAGTTGAATCTTTCTAAAAGTCTATGACATCCGTCCATAATATCTGCAGATTTTGGAGATGCTGAAACAGAATAACATAATAATAAAGTAGTTATAATACATCATAATAAGATAAATATAATGAATTTTTCTTAAATATATGTTTATTTTAGGAATGTGGACTAACATAAAAAATTAAAACTATTTGCAATCTGTGTATGATTTTATGGGTCTATATAAAACAACTCAATATACATATATGTCTATATTATGTACATATATATGCTAAGATGTAATAGTGTTTCATTAAATCTTACATCACAGCACCATCACTGTGGATAAAAACTTCAGGAGATTTCTCAATCAAATTTAAAACTCTGGTAAATTGTAGGTCCATTCAATACAACGATATGTGATTAATGATTATAAACTAAGAGAGGCGTCAATAAATCCACTTACAATCTAAATAGGTGCTCACTTGAGACTTAATTTTTTTAATGACCCTTGGGCTTATGAATATAATTAGTAGTTTCCCCTCTAAATTATTATGTCGGCGTATTATATGACGGTTTCAAACCAATTAATCACTTCCTAGATCTACCGACATGGGCTTTATAATGTTGACTGTAACCAATAGAAATTTAGATAGTAATAAAAGGTGGAGCCTACTTCAGCCAGTCGTGCTATTACTATTGGTTAATATTGTATATACAAACTGGATTTCTTAGAATAGAAAAAAACAGCCTATAGCATTTCATGCTTTTACTTCAAACGGCCTATTGTTTGTTCCGTACCGTACCCACCATTTTTGAATTAAACATCTTCCACATTATGTATTATTAGAGCTTACATTATATGCTGAACCAAACTGTGAACTAAAGAGACTGCTGATATAGGGTAGGTATTATAAGCAATCTGCAGCACGCTGAGTAAATGTTGAATATTATAATAACCTATTAAATAGGTACTAATAAACACAAAAGAATAAACATACCTAATATGCAAGTCTAATATACTACACAATACTTTCAAGGGGTAGTGTAACTTTAGTGTAAGTATTTATTCAATACGTATGTAGGTATAGGATGTAAGTAGGAAAGAAGGTATTATATATGTATTAACTACCTTACATATACGTTACTTGTACTATTTACGAGTATTAAATACTAAGCTCTCTTGCTCTCTTCTCTGACTC